>SEYY01025084.1:7500-17500 GCA_009176605.1 Armadillidium nasatum
ATATATATATATATATATATATATATATATATATATATATATATATATATATATATATATATATATATATATATATATATATATATATATATATATATATATATATATATATATATATATATATATATATATGTATATGTATGTGTGTGTGTGTGTGTGATGTAAAAAATATTCAATTAATATTAATAAATATAATAATTATTAAAATAATAGTTCATTGATTTTGCTACTACCCTGACTAAAATAATGATGTTAATTGAAATTAAGTATTATTGGCTTATATATATTTGTCAAAGAGGAACAAATTTGCAAATTTAATTTAGTTTATAAATTATTTATTTAAATTTAATAAAATTATGCTTTAAATCAGGGGTGGCATAAGAAAAATGAAATTATATAAATCAGTTGTTTTTTTACGTAATTATTCTGATTTCATTAATTTTTTTTGATTTTTTAACATTTAAAAAAAAAAAAAAAATAACATCACTATCTTTGTATTTTTAAGTTCACAATATCAAAAAGAACTTAATAAAATAAATTAAAATTAATAAGGGCTGGGGGAAAAAAATTAATCAACGTACAACGCTTTTTTTTGTTTAAATTATTGAAACCTGCAACACAGTTTTACTTTTGAATTCTGGCTTTAGATATTAACTGTAAAAGGCGGGTTAGTTTTATAAAATTTATTATTTTTAAAACTTCAATAGAAATATTTTTAAAAAATTAATTATTTTAATTTATTTATTTATTTACTTTTTTTATTTTTTGCAATCTGTACGAGTAAAACAGTTACCGTGATGCAAAAACTCGCATTAATCTCAGATTTCATTTAATTAATTAAAAAATATATATACGTTATCTAGTATTTATAAACATAAACTTTTTCAAACAATTCATTGTTGTTAACTTGTTCCATAGAATTAAGAAAATGGAACCGAAGAGAATAAAAGGTTCAAGGATTGAAATGTGTCATTCTAGCATTCAGCAATTCGACAACAAAATCTATTTTTTTTTTAAATAATTGATTTTAATGGGCCAATTCACTTATATTTAATAATCTATGCAAAACTCCTACTGTCTCTAGTTACTTATTTGTAATTATACAAATTAATGTTTTATTTTTTTTTTAAATTTATGTGCTGAGAGTTCCAACGATAAAAATTAATGTTTTTTTTATTTAATATTTATCATAATAATATAATAATAAATATTAAACAACATCACAGAACCATAAAATATTTTTAAAAATAATAATAATATAATATAGTTTACTTATTTTCTTTAAAACTTAAAATTTTAACGCATTGAATTTATTGTTTTTATTTTCAGTTGTATTTTTGTCATTTTTATATAAAAGAAATTTAAAATAGGTTTTACTTTTTTAAAAAAACTATTATTAAATAA
This sequence comes from Armadillidium nasatum, assembly GCA_009176605.1. Lineage (NCBI taxonomy): Eukaryota > Metazoa > Arthropoda > Malacostraca > Isopoda > Armadillidiidae > Armadillidium > Armadillidium nasatum. Next base: position 8,905 of record SEYY01025084.1, read on the forward strand.
CTTACTTAATTAAACTTATTAAATAATTATATTTACTTTTTACTATATTGACTTATTAATTATTACATAGGCGAATAGGCTAACTAATAAAAAAGATTTGTAATTAAAAAAATCAATAATATCAATAAAATCAAAAAAATCAAAAATATGATTTTTTAAAATTTGATTCATATGTAAAAAATAAAATAAAAAAAAAAAAAAAAAAAAAAAAAAATTAAAAAAAAATTAAAAATCATGATTTTTTAAAATTGATTCATATGTAAAAAAATAAAAAAATCATGATTTTTTAAAATTGATTCAATAAAATGAACTAAAAATGAAAAATCATGATTTTTTAAATTTGATATATATATATATATATATATATATATATATATATATATATATATATATATATATATATATATATATATATATATATATATATATATATATATATATATATATAATATATATATATATATATAATTTGAAATTATAATAATGAACTAAACCTAGCGCGAAGTTTCATTTTAAATTTGTAAAGTAGTTATTCAATTAACTTTTGCATAGAAAACCATGAAAGTTCCATAACCTGTAAATTCAGATAGGTTAGAGCGTCCTGCTAATAACGCGGTAGTCGCGGTTTCAATCATTCCATTTTTTCAAAAGAACGTCGTAAGTACAATTGTATTTGTTCTGTGACACTCCATTAGGAACTATGTAAAATTAGTTATAATTCTTGCGAGTAACAAGAAAAAACAGAAATCATTGAATCTGAATGCTACCATAGTTTAAATAAAAATGTATATATATATTTACACTATGGTTCTACATCTAATGGAAAATTATTTTGATCCTTAATAAGCATTTCTAATCATTATTAATATTGCTTCCGATCACTTGTTTATTTGTATGGAAACAACAAGAATTTTCAATGAACTTTAATTAAATAAGACATTATATTCTAAAGAAGCTTGACTGCATCTAAGTATGACATCTGCAACCTACACAAGGTTCACCTTCTGTATGTTTTGTTAAGCAACATTAGCTACTATCTTGCTCTGTTTAGTTTAATAATCAAGAAAGTAAAAATTGAATGGTTGTTTATATTTGTACCTAAATTTACAATGAATAGTCTTTCAAGTGATTATTCATAATTGTTGTTCATCAGGTAGCTCAGTAGGAACTTTGGAAATGGTACAGTGGTGAAGTGCAATAATTGAAGTAAAATATAAGCGTAGTAGTAATATTTAAATTTCAACTAATTATCTATATTAGACACGCCGCATATTAGTGATTTTTATTGTATGAAATTCGTCCCGAAGTTCAGAAATAGCAAAAGAAAAGAATGATATTTAAAAAAAAAATGTATATACTATATACATAATCTTAAATATTTATAAAAATAAACTGAAATTAAAAATAATATTTAAAAAGAAAAAAAACTCGCTACCAAAAAGTCTTCTGGATCCTCAAATCTAATAGGAAATTAAATATTTTTGAAATTTCTGACAATTCACAGGTCAGCAAATTTTTTAAAAGTTGTCTGCTTCTGAAATGAAACGAATTATTTCACATATATATTGGAGAGCTGAATTCAAATATGAACATTAAAATTGATAGTTAGCTATGGTTTCAAATAATCAAAGGGAATGATATTTTTATTTTATTATCACGTACAGTGTATTTATAATGAATGCAGAGAAACTTTTCCTTAAGTTAATGTAAAATTCTACAATTGCATCATACATTATTGGTCATTGTTACTGTAGTCAACTGGATGTTTTCTTGTAACAATTCATCGAAATTACTTCAAAACTTACTCCTTCATCCGTATTTACATTTTTTCAGGTTGTCGCTTGTATGCATTAAAGGGAACATCTCTTGTCATAGTCAGGTAATGGTCTGCAAGCATTTCTGTGCTCTACAGTATTTACCTTGGTACCGTTTCTATTTGGATGATGAAATGTTTTGGTGGAATGAATGTTCTCGTCACTTATTGCTCCACAATTCGGTGGAATGAAATCTAGATGAGAACCGTAAAAGGAATCTTAAGTGTCATGTTACATCTCTCGCACGTATATAATATATACGACTTGAAGAGATTTATTCCTAGCTCTATTTCTTTATATAAGAAATTTTGTCTCAACCAACTTGAATGCTTCCTACGCAGAAAATAATAATAATAATAATAATAAATAATAATAATAATAATAATAATAATAATAATACTAATAATAATAATAATAATAATAAATTATTTCAATGAACATACTCGTATATATTAACAATTTAATTTTTTTCCTTAACTTTCACATGTTTGTTTAATTCTTTTTATTTTTTAATTTTTAAATAAGTGAAATTAATTTTGCAAAAATTTCCTGATAAAATATTTTATTATTTCATTATTATTTAAATTTTTAATTATTAATAATTTTTTAGCAAATTTTTCCCTTTTGAATTTAATTTAAATATTTATATTTATAAATTTTTCATTAGTTCATATTTAATATATATATATATATATAATATATATATATATATATATATATATATATATATATATATATATATATATATATATATATATATATATATATATATATATATATATATATATATATATATATATATATATATATATATATATATATATATATATATATATATATATATATATATATATATATATATATAGTTCACATCTCAAGGGTATTGATCTATACATGGAGGGGTATTTTTTAGGTAGTTTCTACCTAAAATCTGTTTTTAAGGGTTCGAACTAGCTCCATAAAGCACGTGACTCAACCACTCTACCATTACGCCACGATAATTAATTAAAAAGTTACCTCAAACTATAAATCAAACTATAGTAAATGTTTAGTTATTTAATATTGCAATTGACATTGTATTTATAATGTCATTCCCCCCCTCTCCCCAAAAAAATGAATAATAAAAAAAATAAATAAATAATTAAATAAATAAAAAAAATAAAAAAATTGCTAAATAAATAAATAAAAAAAATCATATTTTAACTGATTATTTCCATTTTTACTTGTTATGCAACGAACAGCATCTCAAAATTTACATATTTATTTTTATGTTATATTTACTTTTTTTTATAATATTTATTTTATAAATTTGTTTTATATTTATATATTTATATCTTTTTTTGTTTTTTGTTTAATATTTCTTTTCAATTTTTACTCGTCATGCAATAAAGAACATCTCATGGATTAGAGACTAAAAAGAAAAATGATACTGAAAATCTCTTTGATTGGCTTTCTAATGCAAAAAAAAAAAAAAAAAAAAAAAAAAAAAAAAAAATCCAGATCTTCAAGTGAATCTAATCTTCATGAATGATGAAAATAAATGAAGAGAAATATTTTAAATTCAGTTTCCTTAAAGAGTGTGTTCCTGTCAAAATCTCGTCTCATTCCTCTTCCATGGAGGAGAAGTTAAAGAACTCGTCTTTAAACTCTCCTCTATGTTTTAAATACCATGAAAAAGGCAACAGTCTTAAAGATTGGACGAGAAAATGACATGCTTCAATTATAATCGCCTTTAAATAAGGTTCAAACATTGAGGTTTAATAAACGATATCTGTATGTGATTGGAGGTTTGGGATAATGAATCGTCAATAAATTGGGTGTTTAGACTATATATATATATATATATATATATATATATATATATATATATATATATATATATATATTATATATATATATATATATATATATATATATATATATATATATATATATATATATATATAATATATACTTTACACCGTAGTTGGGAAAATAATAGATCTTGATCATTAAACGCCAACATGACTCGATGCACTACGTTTGGAAGTGTGCAAGTCAAAGGAAGTTGGGAAAACAGATAAAGGGAGTGTGTTTCAGACTTTACTAGTAGAGTACATGTAAGATTGGGATTAGCGTTAAGTCTGGAGCTGGAGAGTTGGACAGAGAAAGGCTGAGAATGTGCAGAGAGGCGTGTCTCACGACGAGCTCTTCTCAATGGAGGAATTATGCGGCGGGAGAGTTCAAAAGAGCAATGTACCTTGCAATAGCCATATTATAGAGAGAATGACGCAACAATTCGATGGGCAGAAAGAGCGAACAACTGGGGTGGTGTAAAAACTACACGAAGGCGCAAGAGAACACTCAACCTCTTATAAGCTTGTTAAGAAAGAGAAGTTATGTGATCTTTCCAAGAAAGGTCGTTGGAAAAAGAAACACAGAGTATTTTAGGGACAAATGAAGGTTTGAGTTTTGTGCTTTCGTAGAAGATATCATAGTTGTATGGAAGATTGTCTCGAAATGAGAGATGGAGGAATTGATTTTTTGAGGCATTGAAAAAGACCATGCTTTCTCTACCCCAATTTGAGATATGAGAAAGGTTAGATGTTAACTGCTAAAATGCCACCCTTCTTGCAATAATTAACTGCTGTTGGGAGAGATGTCTTTCAAACTGAAAGGAGTAATGAAGGGTTGAGTCATCTGCATAGGAGTGGAAGTAAAAGAGAGATGGTCATTAGTAAAAAGTAGAAAGAGTATTGGGATAGGACTGAATCCTGAGGAACACCACCTTTAATAGATTTGAAGGATGAGCTGTTGCCGTCTACAGCAGCTGCTATAGAACGACCAGAAAGGAAATTAAAGAGAAGATCACAGAAAGAAGGATAGATACTGAAAGAGGGAAGTTTAGAAATCAAAGCTTTGTGCCAGACTCTATCGAAGGCTTTCGATATGTCCAGTGCGACAGCAAAAGATTCACTGAAATGCCGAAGACCGGAGGACCAAGAGTCATAGGGAAAGGAAAACAGATCAACAGTAGAGCGCTTCCAACATAAAGCCATACTGGCCACCAGAGATAAGATTAGAAGAATTGAGATGTTTAAATTTTTTTTTGCTATGGGTAGATTCAAAAAATTTAGAAAGAGCGAATGATCAAAGAAATGAGACTGTAGTTGGAGAATAGAGAGGGATTCCCCTTTTTCGGCACAGACTGAATGAGCCCACGTTTCCAGCGAAATGGGATGACTGAAGTAGAAAGACTGAGACGAAATAGTTTATCAAAGTAGGGTGCAAGCGCAGATGTACAAGTTTGGAGGACCACTGGAGACATATCATTAGGACCATACCCAGAGAGAGTGAAAATGACGTCTTTAAAAAAAAATTTAATTTTAGGCATAAATAAGTTGGAGGGGTTGAAGAAGGAGGAATAGTACCGGAATCGTCTAAAAAGTCCTCAGATTTTAAAGGAGAGAAAGAGGAAGAAATCGCAAAATTAGAGTTGACATTTTTTTTGCAATATGCCAGAAAGGGAGGGAGGAAGAGGAACCACATAAATTTTTGTATTTTCTACGAAGAAAAGGGTTTTTGTTATTACGGAGAATAGATTTTGCACGATTCCGAGATGAAATATGAGCTGCGTGAGTTTCTGGAGTTTGAAGGCGACTGTAATTTCTTTAAGGTGGCATCTCTGGAGCATACTTCAATCAAGGTTTGCTATGTTTAGTAGAATTTAAAGAATATTGAATATTCATTCGAAATCAAAGAAGTACGACCACAAGTCCGACAATCATGTGGCACCGAAATGCCACAAACGTTTCCTCGCAATAAGTAAGGGATCTTTCCTTCGGAAGACTTCATTCACACTCTCATAACCACCCATTCAAATTCTCGGACTGCAGCATCTTAACATCATCTCCAATAAACTCCGATCGCACAATTCTTGAATCCCTGTACATTAAACAACTGAAACCCCAACTAAACACAACCCTCTCCTCGACTCTTCTTCTTATAACACAAAGAAAACATATTAATAATAATAGTTATAATACCCTGAATAATAACCACCTAAATTACATCTATGTCTCAAAAACATAACATAAAAACTCCTACTTTATGTATAGTTCATTTATAATCGCATGCAGTGTTATTCTTTGTGTCTTTGCTGTTTGCTTAATTTTTTATTTTAATTTATTTATTTATTATCTTTTTTTTTTAATCTAATTTTTTTGTTATAGCCTAACTAACGTATATTTAATCTATTGATTTGCTTACTTTGTTTCTCTTTCTAATTTTCCAGATTATATATTGATAATGAGTCATGACAGACTCGAAACGTTTAAATAAATTAATAAAGTATTATTACTGTGATGTCTTTATCAACATTATGGTTCATTATACGAATAAGTTTCACTAAGAGCAACCTATTTCAACTATATATATCTATATATATATATATATATATATAATATATATATATATATATATATATATATATATATATATATATATATATATATATATATATATATATATATATTTATATATAGTATATATTTTTATTATTTTTATACGGAGAATAATTATATTATAGCAGCATGAATAAAATATAAAATACTTATAATACAAATTTCAATAGTTTATTCCATGAAAATGGATGACTTTTAATTAAATAATAATAATAATAATAATAATAATAAATAATAAATAATAAATAATAATAATAAAATAATTTTAATAAATTAATTATTAATATTTTTAATTTAAATTTAATAATAATAAAAATAAAATAATAATAATAATAATATAATAATAATAATAATAATAATAATAATTTTTGTTTCTTTCAATTTCATTTTTTAACTATAAAGCATTACCTTTTAAAACAACCAAAAAGGGGCGAAACATAAAGCTGTCTCGGAGATGCTTGTATGGGAGGCATCTATAAAATGCCCCTCATCAACCCCTCACCTCCACCCCATCATCACTTGGGAGTTGGTGGCCTCCGATTCTCTACCCCAATATATATATAAATAAATAAATAATGGGCAAGAACTTGCTTTCGGCTTGCCCCGGTGCGTGGTCTTCTTTTTCAACTAATTTCTGCAACATTCGCTGTCTTTTTTTCAAATTTTCGAATAATTTTCCAACTTGTCGAGCACCACCTCTCTTCTTCTAAACCTATTTCTTGTTATTAACCGAAACTCAGATCTTCAATTTCCTATCTTCAAATTTTCAGCCAAAGGCGGATGTTGCACATGCGTGTTGAAATGATGATGTTTGTTCTCGTGTCTCTAATTTGGTTTTCTGAATTCTCTATGGCTTAAGATTTCTTGCAATTCTGCTACTAAATTTATTTGTTTTTTCTTTTTATTTCCTAATTCTATTAGCTATAAAAAATTCTTCGATTTTTAAATTGCCAAAAAAGAGCACATTTTTTCTTTTTCTCCTTCTCTGAAATCATCATTTTAAGAGATTTCAGCGTTCACCACCGCCAAAGTCTTTCATCAAGTTCTCATGATCCAGCTGCTGAATTCACCTTCGACTTTTCTATCCATAACAACCTTGAGCAGTTGGTGCAACTCCTTATCCGTATCCCTGACCGTTTTTGTGATGAATCCAGCAAACTTGATCTTTTCTTAACTTCTTATCCTTCTCCTTATGACGTTAAACTGTTTCCTCCTCTGGGTTTATCCTATCACCTTTTAATCTCCGTTTCTTGTTCTGTTTCTTTAAATCTTCTGCAAGATCGATCCTCGTCTTTCGCTAAGAGACGTTTCTGACACTTTGGTGCTGCTATCTTCTCTGTCTTGCGGTTGTACCTCTCTGATTTTTCATGAAATGATTACTGTTTCAGTGGGAGGGGTCCCTCGGAATGTGCTGAGTGCATAACCGATGTGATTCACTCTGGTATGAAAGGGTACATTCCATATTCTTTTCCTTCTACTAAACCTAACAAACCTTGGTTTAACTCTACTTGTTCTCTTGCTATCCGCTACAGGGATGCTACTTTCAATGATTACCTTCGTCTTCAAACATCAGAAATTCATTCAACTTATATTTAATCCCGGAATAGTGAAACATTTATTCTACGTGACACAAAAAAACTCATTTCTCCGTCGTAAATGCAATGATCTTTCTGGTACTTCTTTCTCTTGCCCTTTCTCGCATTTTGCAAAAAACTGTCAACTCTAACTTTATTTCTTCCTCTTTCCATCCTTTAGCATCTTCTGATGGCACACCTGCACTTTTATTTTCTACTAAAGCTGAAATTTCGCTCAAACTTTTGATTCTAACTCTACCTTAGATAATTCCGGAACTATTTTTCCTCCTTCAATCCCCTCCAACACTTTTATGCCTAATATTGTAATTTCTTTTAAAGATGTCATTCTGCTCTCTCTCTCTGAGATTAATACAAAGAAGGCTAACGGTCCTGATGTTATCCTGGTCCTCAACACTTGTGCTTCGGAACTTGCACCCTGCCTTTGGAAATCTATTTTGTCTCTGTCTCACTACTTCGACCATCCCCTTTTGTTGAAAATGTGCGCTCATTCAGCCTGTGCCAAAGAAAGGGGGACCACTCTCAACTTACAAACTATCGTCCTATTTCTTTGACTTCCATTCTTTCTAAAGTTTTCGAATCTATCCTTAACAGAAAGATTTGGAAACACTTCAGTTCTTCTAATCTTAATCTGGCACAAAGCATTAATTTGTAAACTTCCCTCTTTCTGAATCTATCCATCTCTCTGTGACCTCTCTGATTTTCTTTCTAGTCGTTCTTACGACCACAGTTCTTTGTTTAAATCTAT
>SEYY01025084.1:22500-25000 GCA_009176605.1 Armadillidium nasatum
TTCTGAATCATCGGAGTCAGCAAGGACAACATTCCACGAAGATGAGAATCCTGAAAATTTAAATTTTTTAATTTTTGTTACATGAAATCTTTAACTTGATTTACTATCACCAGTATTTTAATAATGAAACTAATACTATTAGCTATTATATATCGTCCTCAGTATTCAAATTGAACTTTTTTTTATACAAAATCTGTAATTTTTTGAAATTTTTCCTTAAAAAAGGCTAATTATCTAATTATCTTAATCTAAAATTTAGATTCTTTTGACCTTTACAAATTTTAGGCAATCCCGGACAGAGCCCCGGCCTAGCAAATTTCCAACCCCGGTCGGTTCTTAACTCCATACTTCGTTCTCATATATAGCCACCGAAACACAGCATCCCTCAAACATTTTCAATTTCACATCTCTCGACAACCTTCTTCTGTTCCAAATATCCATAAAATCCCACGACACTTTCTCCCCTTCTCTTTTTCTATGTCCTAATTCACCCTCACTACCATATCTCTCTCCAAAATTCACCTTCAGATATATAAAAGAATGTACACACTCTAATCACTCCTTCCGCACTTTATTTGCATTTCATCTCTCCCATCTATACCCCTCTCTCCTCCCTTTCCATTTTCCCATCTCTTACCTACATTCACTCTTGAGCCCAACTCGTCATACCATTTTACAAATTCCTCCATTAAAACTTTCAAATCCCACAGTGAGTCTTACAAAAGTACAACATCATCTGTATACAGTAACAAATTGGCATCCCATACCCTCACTCTCACGCCTCTTCCAACCCTTTCCATCAATCTTTCCACTTTCTCAGTAAATAATATATGTATATATATATATATATATATATATATATATATATATATATATATATATATATATATATATATATATATATATATATATATATATATATATATATATATATATATATATATATATATATATATATATATATATATATATATATATATATATATATATATATATATATATATATATATATATATATATATATATATATATATATATATATATATATATATATATATCTATATATATATATATATATATATATATATATATATATATATATATATATATATATATATATATATATATATATATATATATATATATATATATATATATATAGTATATATATATATATATATATATATATATATATATATATATATATATATATATATACTATTACTTTAACAGAAAATAATAAATTTGAAAAAAATTGACCAGCTTTATTTACTGTAGATTTAATCTTTAAACGAACAAAATTTCCCATGTCAGATTTACTTAATTTTCTTTCGCTTGTCCTACAGAAATTTTTTTTTTGAATTCGATTTATTTTTTTATTAAGTTAAAATTATTTATTAATTTATTCTCTTTAGTTAATTTTTCTTTTTTGAAATTCTTTTTTTTTATTTTCACCTTTTTTTATTTTTTATTTATATATTATATATATATATATATATATATATATATATATATATATATATATATATATATATATATATATATATATATATATATATATATATATATATATATATATATATATATATATATATATATATATATATATATAATATATATATATATATATATCATATATATATATATATATAAGTTATCACCATCACTTTACGGGAAGAGTGTGGTTCTTAGCCAGGGGAAATTGTGTTATATGTTATTTCTGACCAAGTTGATAAGTTACAGAGATTACTTAATCTTTTGTGTAGGGAAACTCTGCTCCGGTACAGCCCGATCAAGTATATTTTTGACCACCGGTGGGCGTGGTTTTTAATCCCTGATAGGCGGACCTACTCTGTAGGAGCAATTCAGAGAGATTTTGATATTGTAAGTGCTAGAATAGCGTGGAATGTTGTAAGTGTTGGTTATATTTTTAAGCGATAAGTGTGTATTGAGATTAGAGTAATAATACACCTTGTCGTAAACTATATGCAATTAATTAATTATAGAAAATCCCCTACAAAAATAATTTTTGATGTCCCTTCTGGTAGCTGGATCGGAGGTTCGGACCTCAATTTGTATACTTTGCGGTACACACGCGAGAGCGAGGGGCGAACCTCGATACCTTAAACCAGAGAAAAACTGACAACTCACTGATATATATATATATATATATATATATATATATATATATATATATATATATATATATATATATATATATATATATATATATAATATATATATATATATATATATATATATATATATATATATATATATATATAGAGAGAGAGTTTGTCAGTACTTGATATTAATCAAACGTCACCATTTTTAATAATATTGGTATATTATTATAGTTGATGAATGATTTGAATTTAAGGAGTTGAATTAATTGATAATGTTGCACACTTAAAAGGGTCAAAATTTCTCCAAATTACCCATAAATATTATCACACTGTCTCACTGACTTTAGATTAGGAGAAAACTCTTACTTTAAATA
>SEYY01025084.1:37500-50000 GCA_009176605.1 Armadillidium nasatum
GATTTGATGGCATTTTTAATAGAGAGTGTTTCGCTTTGATTGTTGATTGCATTCATTGGCTTTCCTACAGCTGATATTTCGGGGGTTAATAAATTATATCGAAAAAAAGGGCAATAATATTATTGGTAAAAAATTGTTAATAGTAAGATAATTAAAGTATGGTATTGATGACTATATGAGGGTAAATGTAATTCACTGAAAAGGAGTGATTTTAGAGTAAGGGGGGAGTAATAATGATTATTATAATTATAATTGCAATTCTCATAAAAATTATTATTTTCATTTTAATTCTTGTAATAATTACTGTTATTATGATTATTATTAGTAGTGGTAGTATTAATATTATTATTAATTATTATTATTATTATTGTTATTATTATAATAATAATAATTATTATCATTATTAATATTACTATTATTATTGCATTATTTATTTTATCTCCTTTTGATTTCTTTTTTTTACTCAATAAAAAGCTGTTAAATTATACGATTTACAATGAAGGATAAACTGAATTTTTATATCATTAATTTCTTGTGATTTCTCTTATTTGAGGATTTTTGTGGAGTCATTTCTCGATTTTTTTTTTTTTTTTTTTTTTTTTGAACTCTAAATTCGACTCCAATTTCAACTACGAATAAAAAATATACGACTCCAAATATCGATATTCAGCAACTGTTATCACCAAAAATTGGTAAATTTTTATTTCTTTTTATTACTATTTTTTTTTTTTAATTTATTTATTTATTTAATTTTTTTATAGGCAAGATTTTGTAAAGCTCTCCTTAGAACGTTGTTTAAGACACTAAAAATTAGCGTTTGGAAACGAGCCTTATATTGAATGTTGTCTAAGGTACGTTAATTAGATTGCAGGAGAGGCGTTTGTTTCTTTCGTAAATCACAATGGCTTGCTTTTAAAGGGCTCCACGGAATTGTTTCATTAATTTGTTTTCCGTGGTAATTAATTAATTTCCTCGAACTAAGGATATTAGCCGAGAACGAACACTTACATTATTCTAATATATATATATATATATATATATATATATATATATATATATATATATATATATATATATATATATATATATATATATATATAATATATATAATAATATAATAATAATAATAATATAATAATAATAATAAATATAATAATAATAATAATAATAATAATAATAATAATAATAATAATAATAATAATAATAATAATAATAAATTCTGTAAGGGGAAGAAACCTTAATCTTAAAAAATTCTACGTTCAGTTATTGCCAATTTTCGACAATTATAAGATATAATTTTCCATGTCAAAAACTAGTTTATATATATATATATATATATATATATATATATATATATATATATATATATATATATATATATATATATATATATATATATATATATATATATATATATATATATATATAATATATATATAATATATATATATATATATATAATATATATATATAATATTATATATATATTTATATATAATATATATTATATATATATATATATATATATATATATATATATATATATATATATATATATATATATATATATATATATATATATATATATATATATATAATATATATTATATATATATATATATATATATATATATATATATATATATATATATATATATATATATATATATATATATATATATATATATAGGGTAGTTAAATTGTATGGGCCGATGTTGAATGTGAACCACACCTAAACGTCAAGTTTTTTACTGCATTTCATTTGACTTTTTTCAATTTCAGACTTACTCAATTTGAACCATGGAAAGATACACAATGGAGCAACGTGTTAAAGTTATTCAGGCTTATTATGAAAATGGGCGTTCAAATCAAAATGCATATCGTGCACTTCGTGATTTTTTTGGTCAATTTAATCGTCCAAATGTGCGTACAATCGGAAAAATCGTGAAAAAATTTGAGCAAACCGGGTCTGTAGGAGATTTGAAAAGACCAGTGCATGCTCGTACAGCTCGTACTGCAGAAAATATTGCTGCTGTTCGCGATAGTGTGGCTGAGGAGCCATCCACTTCAACTCGTCGTCGTGCCCAACAATTGCACCTCTCACGCTCGTCGTTGATGAACATTATGCATAAAGACTTGCATTTAAACGCTTACAAGGTGCAATTGACTCAAGAACTAAAGCCTCTTGACCATACAAAACGTCGTCAATGGTCAGAATGGTGGCAAGAAATGGCAACAGTGGATGATCAATTTTCGAGGAAAATCATCTTCAGTGATGAGGCACATTTTCACCTCAGTGGATTCATCAATAAGCAGAATTGCCGCATTTGGGCGAATGCTAATCCAAGAGTGATTGTCGAAAAACCAATGCACCCACAAAGAGTGACTGTTTGGTGTGGTTTATGGGCTGGCGGCATCATCGGGCCGTATTTTTTCCAAAATGAGGCCGGTCAGGCAGTTACTGTGAATGGTGTTCGCTATCGTGAGATGATAACGAACTTTTTATGGCACGAATTGGAAGGTATGGATGTGGACGATATGTGGTTTCAACAGGACGGTGCCACTTGCCACACAGCTAACGAAACAATGGCTATTTTGCGCGACAAATTCAATGGCCGTGTTATCTCACGTGGTGGCGATGTCAATTGGCCGCCAAGATCATGTGATTTGACACCGTTGGACTTCTTTCTTTGGGGTTATTTGAAAGAAAAGGTGTACGTCGATAAGCCAGCAACAAATCAAGAGCTAAAGGATGAGATAATTCGGCACATTAACGGCATAGAACCCCAATTATGCCTCAGCGTCATCGAAAATTTGGACCATCGGATGGAGGTGTGCCGCCGAGGTCGCGGCGGCCATTTGGCCGATATTTTGTTCCATACATAATTGAACCATACCATATTATCATAATAAAAAGAAATGACAATAAATTCCTAAGTAATTTGTGTTTTATTCAAAATCAACATCGGCCCTTAAAATTTAACCACCCTTTATATATATATATATATATATATATATATATATATATATATATATATATATATATATATATATATATATATATATATATATATATATATAATATATATATATATATATATATATATATATATATATATATATATATATATATATATATATATATATATATATATATATATATATATATATATATATATATATATATATATATATATATATATATATATATATATATATATATATATATATATATATATATATATATATATATATATATATATATATATATATATATATATATATATATATATATATATATATATATATATATATATATATATATATATATATATATATATATATATATATATATATATATATATATATATATATATATATATATATATATATATATATATATATATATATATATATATATATATATATATATATATATATATATATATATATATATATATATATATATATAATATAGTATAATTTATTGCAAATTCTTCTATACTAACTCCAGTGTCAATTCTTCAGTCTATTTACTTAAAATAATTCAAATATTAATGAATATTGTTACACAAAGTATGAAATAAGGCGAAGCCTTTCTAAATTAAAGTCTAAATATTCGATTTTGCTTTTCAATTCTTTTTTCTAGACTCGATTTGATGTTATTAAATTGATGTTCCATTAAGCTGATAAAATTCCAACCTTTTTTTTGTACAAATATTTATTCAGACATGTTAATAAATATAGATGTCTGGATAGTGTTTGCTGTTTATTAAATATAGGAAAATTTGGGCTTTAGTTTTATATATATATATATATATATATATATATATATATATATATATATATATATATATATATATATATATATAATATATATATATATATATATATATATATAATAATAATAATAATAATAATAATAATAATAATAATAATAATAATAATAATAATAAGCAGGTCTCTCTTGTCTGGGATTCAGATCTGGTGACTTTGATACTAACAATTTTTATAGAGTCTGGTTAGGCCAAATTTACTTCAGTTCACAGCTGAGTTCTGTAATAACTAATATGGTTTTGAAGTTCCCTTACGTCATCTTTCTCTCTCTCTCTCTCTCTCTCTCTCTCTCTCTCTCTCTCTCTCTCTCTCTCTCTCTCTCTCTCTCTCTCTCTTTTATTTTATTTTTGCCAATTTATGTACTTGTATAATTGCTTAAATTTAAAACCATGCATGTCACCGATGGGTTACAATGGCATATTCAACAAACTTTACCTGCTTAACAGTCCTATTCTACTGAGAGACATGACATATATGCGAAGAAAATCAATTGTAAAGGTTCATAAAATGCGCAAGCAAAATAGGACCATTTTTAACACGAAACGTCAAAGAACTATTTAAGACAAATTTGATGTTAATCTTCTGTGATTATCAAAAATAATTTATTTATAAAAAAAAAAATATTTGAGAACAAATATTGTTTAACAATAACGATAATTTATTTGGGCACATCTCCGAAAAAAGGTGAATCACTGCAAATGAAGGACGAGGAATAAGTCCAGCCAAGTCAGCATGTTCTTATCTACCAAACATGTTTTTTGCTAAAATAATTTTGAATTTGAGACAAAAAAAAAAAAAAAAAAAAAAAAACTACGTCGTTTCCAATTGCCTTCCTATTAGTTGCAATACTTTAATATTAAAGTAATATATACAGTATTAAGATATTTTAAAGTGCCAGGTATACATAACAGAGTATATATATATATATATATATATATATATATATATATATATATATATATATATATATATATATATATATATATATATATATATATATATATATATATATATGAACCGACCGGGGCCCCGGCCCCGGCTAAAAATCGTTGAAAACCGGGGTTTGCCTGCCATGGTTAAAATGGAAAATAATACTTGAGGAGACAATTCAATTTTAAATTTTCTTTTTTTTTTTAAATTTTCAGCCGATTCTACTGAAATTTTCAGTGAATATAGGTTTTTTCCCAGAGAAAAAAAAAGTCCATTTCTAGCGTTTTTCTGAGTCTATAACTGCTTAAAAGTTTTTTTTTGTTTGGAAGTTTGACCCTCTCAAATGAATGACGGGGCAAAACTACTATTCGGAATGACCTGAAATTTGGAATATTTATTTAGAATTCAATTGGCAACAAAAACTTGTAACAGACATTTTTTCCCAGAGTTATAGAAAAAATGTTATAAGCCCAAAACTGAACAACTATAAAAATTTTTTTTTTTTTTTTAAATCCACGTTTCGGACAAAAAAATAAAAAAAGAAAACTATAACTATAACATTTCTTATTTTTGGAGGGTACATAGAGGAGGGATGGGGGCTACAAATTTTTCTTATTACTTTATTCGATGCGATTCGTTGATTAGTTTCGAGATATAGCCTCTCGAAAAAGGTCCATTTTTGACCAAATTTCAAAAATTTCCAAAGTTTGAGAGGCTATATCTCGCTTCAAACAAATAGCATTTAATAATGCACTAAATAAATGCTTTTTCCCTGTCCCTCATCTTACCAATATCCCCCACCCAAAAAAAGAAATACAATAGGTAGCGTGTTTTTTAAATAATTTTTTTCTCCGGAAGGGTACGATTTTTTTAAAAAAAATTTCAAGTCCTTATAACTTTTTTTCTAGATGTGATATCAAAAATCTGTTCTCACCAATGCAAGAAATTGGGGCTAAGATTATTCAGTTAAATTTTCAGCTAATGTGGACCAGTGGTTTGCCCCCACTATTATTTTTTTCAACTTTGGGTCCAAATAACTTTCAAACCGTTATAGACTCAAGAAAATGCTCGAAATCAACTCGGAACTGGGAAAAAATGCATATACCCTGAAAATTTCAGCTCAATCAGTCAAATAATAAAAAAAAAAAAAAAAAAAAAAAAAAAAAAAAAAAAAAAAATAAAAAAAAAACTTTTTTTAAAAAAAAATTTATATTTTTTTCCTGTTTCTTTTGACCGCTCCTTTTCTGCTAGTGAATGTTCATTTTTGTGTTTTGATTTTAGATGCCCCCATAAAGATTTGGTTGAAAATTTTTTACTTGTAGCACCCGGAGGTCCTCTTCTAATTTCCTGACTGCAGATGTTACATTTAGCTATTTCGAGCCTATCCTGAAACATTGAAAAGTACTTCCATACTACTGAAGCTGATCTTTTAACCATATTGATTGAAAGTATAAACAAAATAATAATTTTGAAATAATGAAGATAATTGATACAAATTTGATACATAGCAATAACATAACAATATGTATAAATACAGGTTATATTGATAATTTTATATCTTACATTTTTTCAAACTTTACCTTAGGTTCTTACCTAGGTAAAGCTGTTGAATCACTATTATGAATCAAAAAATTTTTTTTTTTTTAAATTTTTGTACTTTTTATTACTCAAAATCTGTAATTTTCTGAATTTTTTTAAGAGAAAATGCATATAATCATTAATTTAAGTGAATGTTGGCTATTCTACGCCTTTCTTATAATTAAATAAACCTCAATTAAATTTATATCTAATTTTTTTAACCTAAAATTTCAGTGCTTTGGACCTCTTTACAAATTTTAGGCAACCCCGGCCAAAACCCCGGCCCCCCGGCCCCGGCCCCGGCCCCGGCCCCGGCCCCGGCCCCTGCACAGGCACAGGCACAGGCAAAATTCCAGCCACGGTCGGTCCCTATATATATATATATATATATATATATATATATATATATATATATATATATATATATATATATATATATATATATATATATATATATATATATATATATATATATATATAATATATATATATTATATATTTATTTTTTATTATTATATATATTATTATTAATATTAATATATTTATATATATATATATATATATATATATATATATATATATATATATATATATATATATATATATATATATATATATATATATATATATATATATATATATATATATATATATATATATATATATATATATATATATATATATATATATATATATATATATATATATATATATATATATATATATATATATATATATATATATATATATATATATATATATATATATATATATATATATATATATATATATATGCAAACATGTGTGTAGGTAAACAAGCTCGCTGAAAATCTTTGATGGTTTAAAATTGGTTCCTCCAACATATCCCTTTTAATTAAAGCAAACAGAAGGCTTCCTTAAATTCACTTAAAAGGTAAACTTTTGAAGTTAAGTCCATTGACCATCTTTCCTTCATTGTTCCTTTATTAGAAGTTAAATTCTCTCCGATGAGGCAACTTCCTCTTGATTCTATAGCAAGGAAAATGGCTTCTACCAAGATAACTTCTTCATTAACTGAATCTGGCTTCAATGATTATATTCTTTTTTTTTGAGCTCTTCTTCGTCTTAAGTAAATGTCGAATTCGGTCTTGCTTGTTTTAAGTAAATAACAAATAACATCTCTATGGTTTAAAGGGAATGAAAGATTCGGCTTTTAATATATTCTCTTACAATTATTCTTTTGTATTCAGAAATGTGATTTTTAATAATAAAGCAGAAGAGTAATATATATATATATATATATATATATATATATATATATATATATATATATATATATATATATATATATATATATATATATATATATATATATATATATATATATATATATATATATATATATATATATATATATATATATATATATATATATATATATATATATATATATATATATATATATATATATATATATATATATATATATATATATATATATATATATATATATATATATATAGGGTTCTGCTATAAAAATTATGTGAAACAAGAAGTACTTTGTTTCTATAAACACGATATAATCGAGAAAGACTAATCTGTAGAAAATATCGATATGATAAAAATGAATTGAATATAATCGATAAAGACTAATTGGTAGAAAATATCGATGAGATAAAAATAAATTGAATATAATCGATAAAGACTAATCGGTAGAAAATATCGATGTGATACAAATGAATTGAGTATAATCGATAAAGACTAATCGGTAGAAAATATCGATGTGATAAAAATAAATTGAATATGCAATGGAGAAAATGGCTTACATGAATCACTTAAGTAACAAGGTTTCTGACTCCAAATTTATTGTCTGGCAGAGTGAAAAGTAACTATATCTTTACAATAATAACATCTAAAGAATTCCCCCCACCCCCCACCCCTTAATAGTACAATTCAAGATGATTAAAAATGTTCTTTTTCCATCGACTACCGATACAGAAAATTGCATTTTCTAAACCTGAATTTTAAAGCAAAAATAATGATAAAACAGCTTAACAAAACATGCCAAAACGAGCACAAAGATAATATGCACAAGCCAAAGTATGTTCAAAAAGTAGGAAATTAACATAAGTTGCAATTTTGCTTAACAGCAAATAAAGCGCTAATAACTATATGCAAACGAACAGACTTTCTATGGACTATATAGATTCACGCTCCTTGTGTAGCCTTTTTTTAAGATGCAAAGTTCGAACTAAAGTCTCTCTCTCTCTCTCTCTCTCTCTCTCTCTCTCTCTCTCTCTCTCTCTGTATATGTATATATATATATATATATATATATATATATATATATATAATATATATATATATATATATATATATATATATATATATATATATATATATATATATATATATATATATATATATTACCTTTGGTTGGCAAAGGCTAGAGGACCTAACAAATTTCCACCAGAGTAAGGAGCAAATTGGGAAACAGGTCAGATTAAAAGCCGACATGTCCTGATTCACGGCGTTTGAATGTGTGTAAAAGGAAGTTGAAATATATATATATATATATATATATATATATATATTATATATATATATATATATATATATATATATATATATATATTATTATATATATTTTTATGTCTCCTCCGGTGGGCAAAGGCCAGGAGGCCTACCAAATTCCACCGGAGTTGGGAAAGGTCTATTATCATGGTCGATGGTGGCCGACGTGTCCAGACACACGGCGTTTGAAAGTATGCAAGTCAAAGGAAGTTGGGAAAATAGATGAAGGGAGTGTGTTCCAGACTTTATCAGTAGAGTATATGTAAGACTGAGCATAGCGGTTAAGTCTGGGGTCGGAGAGTTGGACAGAGAAAGGATGAGAATGTGTAGAAAGGCGTGTCGCACGAGCTCTTCTCAATGGAGGAGGTATGCAATGAGAGAGTTCAGAAGAGCAGTGTCTGTTGTAATAGCGATAGTAAAGAGAGACTGACGCAACAATTCGACGGGCAGAAAGAGATTGAAGAGAGTTAGTAAGAGTAGGAGAGTTGATGAGACGAAATGCCCTTGACTCCACCTTCTCTAAGAGAGCTGTATGTGTGGAACCACCCCAGATGTGCGAAGCATACTCCATACAGGGACGAACAACACCCCTATACAGAGCAAGCAACTGGGGTGGCGTGAAGTAATTCTGAAGGCGCCTCAGAACACCCAACCTCTTAGAAGCTTGTTTAGAAAGAGAAGTAATGTGATCTTTCCAAGAAAGATCACGAGAAAAAGAAACACCAAGAATATTAAGGACAGATGAAGGCTTGAGTTGTGTGTTTTCGAAGAAGATATATATATATATATATATATATATATATATATATATATATATATATATATATATATATATATATATATATATATATATATATATATATATATAATATATATATATATATATATATATATATATATATATATATATATATATATATATATATATATATATATATATATATATATATATATATATATATATATATATATATATATATATATATATATATATATATATATATATATATATATATATATATATATATATATATATATATATATATATATATATATATATATATATATATATATATTTTTAGGTCTGATATCCTTTGTTAACATAAAAATTTAAAAAGAAAATAATTTTCTTAGAAAGAAAGAAAGAAAACTGTTATGGAAAATCTTGGATTTAGAAAATTAAAAAAGAAATTAAATAAAACTAATATATTTTTTCCTAATCTTTTTATACCTAAAATTATCTTTTTATAAGAATGTATTAATGATATAAATAATAAACTTATATATTTTACTGTATATCCAATTCGTATTTCGTACGTTTAAAAGTTCACGGTGTCTCATTTGGGTTCAAAAGATGGCGCTGCAATTGTAGTCGCGGAGATACAAATAAAATCCCCCGAGTTGATAATGATTTTCCCCTAAAAAAAAAAAGACAAAAAAGACAACCGCCTCAAAAACTAGTCCCGGAAAAGCAGCTTCTGAATTTAGAAACAGATGCGGTTTCGTTCTTTTTTGTTCTTTTTTTTTTTATTTCTTTCTTCTTCTTGCTTTTCATTTTTATTGTTTTAAATTTTTGATGTGGTTTCATTTAACGTTTAAATTTAAAAAAAAAAAAAAAAAATTTATCCATAATATGCATTTTTCTTCCCGTTTTCCAAAATTGGGAAAGATAAAATTAAAATAACGGTAAAAAAATAGTGAAAAATTCAGAAAGGATAATTAAGGTATTTTGCTTGAAATCTCTAAAGGCGAAAATAATAGGAACGGAATTAAGAATGTTATATATATATATAATATATATATATATATATATATATATATATATATATATATATATATATATATATATATATATATATATATATATATATATATATATATATATATATTGCACTGCTCCTTCTGGGCTTAATTAATTTATAATCAAGAAAAGTATGCCAAAAATGAATGAAGTATACTCAAGAATTAAAGTTCTTTATTAATTTACATTTATAAATTCCCTCAACGTTTCAACTACCAACTGTAGTCATTATCAAGAGTTACTGAAAGTAAGACAGAATATGAGCTCCAACTGTAAATAATGTAATAAATAGAAATAAAAAATTAAATAAAGGTAAAACAATAAAAATAAAAATAAAGATAAAAAAAATATAAATATCACATTATCTTCGCTTGAGACAGTATACAAAAATTAAGGAAATATCATTATGTGTACTACAGCTCCCTCATTATCATAATGAGTCTTAAAGAAGCTTCTTGTCGACTTGTTGGCTACCAATAGTTTATCTATTTATATTTAACAAAATAGAAGTATTACGGATTCTCTATATGCAAAACGAAGAGACTTTCTATGGACTATATAGATTCGTGTTCCTTGAGTAGTCTTTTTTTTTTAGAGGCAAAGTTCGAAGTAAAGTCTCTCTCTCTCTCTCTCTCTCTCTCTCTCTCTCTCTCTCTCTCTCTCTCTCTCTCTCTCTCTCTCTCTCTCTCTCTCTCTCTTAACCGTAAAGTTCAGATACTCTTCCGTCTTTCATTTTACTTCCTTCCTCTGACAAACACATTTTCAAGCTCACTGTGCAGTACAATTAAATAAGATGACTTGGCTTGCTGGAGGCTTTTAAAATATCAAAATATATAAATATATATATATATATATATATATATATATATATATATATATATATATATATATATATATATATATATATATATATAACAAGAAAAGGTTTGTGAATGCTCATATATAATTCTGATGTCATTAAGAAATGATGAATTTGAAATTAAAACGAAAAAAATTGAAACATCAGACCCACTGGACTTTAGCTACGTTATTGTATGAAATCACTCATTTTTGTTCGGATTTTAGAAATTATATATATATATATATATATATATATATATATATATATATATATATATATATATATATATATATATATATATATATATATATATATATATATATATATATATATATATATAGTATTATATATTATATATATATATTTATTCTGTATTTTTAAATGATAATTTTATTTTAACATTTGTTTCTATAATTAAAAACAGATAAAAAGAAAAAGAAAAAAAAAGACTGAATCTTAGGCCGTAAATGCCCGTCTACACTTACAATTTTCCTTCATAATAATAAGTTTGATCAAGTAAATTGTATTAAGTAAAACTGTAGACAACAAATCTGACATTTTATTTGAACTGAATGAAGTATGACAACCTTACAAAGATGAGGAAGAGTTTACATTTTAAAAGTTTAGGTTGTAGAAGATCTTCAGTTTTGCTTGAAGACCTTCACCTGGTTTACTACTTTCAAGAGTAGGGTAAATGTGAATCCAATCACAGACTAAGTGACTCAGATTTGACTCTGATCGTTCCAGTGTATTCGCTGGTGTTTCAGCGTAAACATGGCCAATATAGAACAGAGATCAGTAATCCTATTTCTGTGCTTTGAGGGTGTGTCAGGGGCTGAAATATTATCGTAGACTCTCAAAGAAATATGAGGTTGCGTTTTACCACGCAGGAGTGCCTTATGAGTGGATCCGGAAGATCAGAAATGGCTGGTCAAGCGTCAAGGGCGAAGAAGGGGTGGG
>SEYY01025085.1:15000-25000 GCA_009176605.1 Armadillidium nasatum
AATCGTACTAATAATAATATTCATAATAATAATAATAATAATAATAATAATAATAATAATATAATAATAATAATAATAATAATAATAATAATAATAATAATAATAATAATAATAATAATAATAATAATAATAAAAAAATAATAGTAATAAAAATAATTGAAAAAGTCTGCATTAAAATTTGAGATAGTAATTAATAACCCTCATCTTACTCACTCAATAAAAAAAAGCTTACTCTGACATACTTTTTGTCCAACAGTGAAAACAGGGGACTCTAAAACCGGCATGATCAAGAAGAAGTTCATAAATTTAACTCAATCAATCCAAAAAGACTGTATTTACGTTAATGTACTTTTAGTTTTGAAAAAATTATTGGTGCTTCTTTTTCTCATTATCGGTATTTCTTCAAATAATTTTAATGATATTTATGGTATGTCTTTATAGGATTCTATGAGTTGTTTCCACTCTTGTTCATAAGAAAGTATCCATATAATCTACATCGATCTTTATTCTCCCTTCTTAACTCATCATCTTCAATCTCTTAATCTCTTCTTCTACTGTATCATCTATATAGCAATACTTCCAATTTTATCTGATAATAAATTAGTCAAGCACACCTATATCTATTATATTAGTGTAATATAAAGTTAATATTAATATGACTACTATAACATACAGTTATTAACCTCTCTCAGTAGAGCAAATTAGACTACTTCATACATTAAGTCCAGTAATTGAATTTTTTAAGTTAAAATCATGAAACATTAGATGTTAAACTTCTTAATCCATTTAATATAGATAATTAAAAAATTTATAAAATAAATAATTATATTATAAAATAAAAATATTATAATAGTATTATAATAATTAAAGTATATAATATATGTTAAATAATTTAGAATATTAATAAATTAAGTGTTAATAAAATGTAGAATTAATATTAATATAATAATATTAATTATATAAATTTTAAATATAAACCAATAAACTTTTAAATGTTAAAAAAAAAAAAAAAAAAAAAAAAAAAAAAAAAAAAAAAATTATAATTATTAATATAATTAATATATATTAATTTAAATTTATTACTAAAATATATAAATATAACGATAATTAAATAATTAAATGATATCATAATTAATTAATATATAATTAATATATAATATATTAAATTATAATATATAATATTATATATAATATATGCTTATATAAGGATTAAATGAAATTTAATTAAAATTTAAAATTATATATAATATTATATATAAAATTAATCGATAAATTAAATTATATAAAATATATAAATTATATGATTAAAATGGTTAATTATATAATTATTATATATGATATATATTAAAATATATATATATATAATTATATATAATATAATATTTTATTTTTAAGCCTATATAATAATAATTAATAAATATTAAATAAATGATATTATAAATTTATTATTATATTTAATACTTTATTAACCCTTTAGGATATAATATTATCTATATATAAGAAATATAAATAAAAGTATATAATAAACTTAATAACATTAATATACTAGATAATATCCTTATATCTATATACCTAATACTCATAATATAGATAATTAAATAATAAATTAAATATAATAAATAGATAAATTACTTTATTAATATATAATATGTTCTTTATAATATTAATATATATATAATATATAATTATATAAAATAATATGATTATCTTATTATTACTATAATTATAACTATATAATAATACTTATCAGAATTATAAATTATATGAATATTACTATTTATACTTATAGTATACTCTAGTAAAGTATATATATACTAATAATATTATTATTCATGTATGATATATATATTTAAAGAAAATATATATATAATATGAGTTATTGAGTAAATATATTTTTAAATAAAAAAAAATAGTTTGTTAAAAATTAAATTAGTAATTACACTACAATGAATACTATATATATGTTATATCTATAATTTAATATCTTGTCTTTGACTTATTACTAATTTTTTATTATTATTATTCATATATATTATTATTTTCATTATTTTATTACTATTATATATTATTAACTTTATTTTATTATGGTGATTATATCTAGATATTTTATTTATAATGTTACAATTAATTATTATACTGACTTATTTACGTTATTTTATCTATCTATTATATTTAGTATATAATTTACTTGTATCTATCATATATACTATATGGGTGAGTCCATAGCATCGAGATCTAGGTCTTCCTTCAGCAATTCACTTACAGAACAATGAAAATTACTTAGTTTCAAGTATGTCTGACTGCATAAAGCCTCATATATGATTGTGACATGTTCAGTGTTAGTTGTCCTCTCAATTAATTACACAACTAATAACCCCCTTATTGTGCATTATTTATTTAATATTAGATATTGTTATTTCTTCCTTATTACTATTTACCTACACCCAATGCTTAAAATCCTTAATTTTAATATCATGCATACTTTTATTATATGATACTTTTATCTCTAATCATTTTCTTAATTGTTATGATTTAATTAATACTTTAAAGTAATTTGCATAAACAATCCAAAGTATTTAGATAGTCTTGATTAAAACATGACTTAAACAAAATAACAGAATTCTATCATAACAATATAATTAATTGTGAAAATTAAATAATAATGAATTAATATTTATTAATATTAATTATAAAATCTGAAAACTAAAAAAATTATAATATAAATAATATGAATATATTGTGAATTAAGAATTAAAAGATTAATATAAATAAATAAAAAATAATAAATTAATAATAATTAAATAATAAAATGATATCAGTAATAAGTAACAAAATTTGAATAACTTTATACGCTTATGTAATACATAAATAATAGATCATTAATTAATGAGAAGAATATATAGATAATATAAACTAAATAATAAAATATATGTACAATCGGTAATTTATATATTACTACAGTAATGATGTAACTATTATAATAATCTAAAAATATTATTAAAATGTAATAATACCCGGATCAGGTCAGAAAATTGCAAAGGTAAGTTATGTACTAGCAAATTCAGTTATATATAATGAGATTTAATGAAATAATTAATAATCATCCCTCCAAATCATATAGATATATTGAAAATGATAAAATTTTAAAAGAAAATTGAGTGATCTTATCATTTCTTCCTGAGTCACATTTAATCAACTCTTAGTTATGTATAATAATTGTTAACGAATATAGGGATCTATTTAATATGTAATAATGCAGTTTGACAAAAAACATATATAAAAGATTCAACAAATAGCAATTATTGCCAAAGCCACAAGATTAATTAATAAATATTTTAAACGACTTACTGTGACCAAATAATAGCATAAGGATAATGATATAAAATTTAAAAACCAGCATGAAAATATAAGAATAGAATAGTTAATAAGATTTTAGTAGATATCATATTAATACTCTAATTTATGGCAGTAAAGTCTCTTAATACAAAGATTAGAATTTAAGTGGAATCAGTAAATTATTAATATTAAATCAACATTTTATTTTATGTATATATAAACAATAATATATAATAATAAATATATATAATATAATATAAATAAATAAATTTTAATTTTAAATATAATAATTAAAATTTATGTATTAAATTATTAATATTAAATTAATAATAAAAAAAAAAAAAAAAAAAAAAAAAAAAAAAAAAAAAAAAAAAAAAAATCATAATAATAATTATAATATAATTAGTATAATATCATCTAAATCTATATAAATTATATAAAATAATTTAAGTTGGATTATATTTATGCACTTTTTAAACCTCTCAATTCTACACTAATTAATAAATACATAGATTTATATATAATATATATACATATAATATATAACTTCTGTAGCGTATATATATATATATTGTATACATAAAATTAAATCTTGAAATAATATATTATATATATATATCATAGTATTTATTACATAAATAATAGGTAAAAAATAATTTATAATAATTATAAATTTGATGTTTTTATAAGTAAATAAAGTATATCTATTAATTTTAAATAATAATATTACAACTAATGTTATTAAATTTATTATATTTATTATTACATTAAACCTCCAATAATATAAAAGAATTATCAAAATTTATATAAATATATAATTTTATTATTTATTATAATATAATAAAATATTTAATTATTATAATCAAATTAAGGATAATTTATATTAATATATAATTAAATTATTAATATATATATTATTTTATTACAATTTAAGAAAACTTCTTCGTGTATTGGATCGAAGATAGTGTCACTCATTCTCATCAAGCTTCTCAATGTCTTCTTCAGAAACAAAAGAAATTTCATTGCAATTTATATTAAATAAGAAAAAATATTGTAATGACGTGCGATCGTGAGAATATAGGCTAGGTTTAGAGAATAAGCGCGATTGCCTTGAATTTTCTAATTTCAAGCCTAAATGATGTTAACTCATGGTAATATCATGCTGTGGATGCGTGATTAGTTAATGTGATTATGAATAAAATTCCGAAAGTATTGACTAGGAATGCGTGTAATTCGGATAGTATCGGATATCGCTGATTTGACCATCACTATAATATTTTAATATATATATCAAATTTATTATATATATTAATATTATTATATATATTATATATATTTGTAATATATATTATTATTAATATATATATATATATATATATAATGATTATAATATATTATAATATATATATTATATAATTATAATATATAATATTTTAATACAAAATATATATAAATATATATTTATTAATATAATTTATGAATATAATAATATAATTAATATATATAATATATTAATATAATATAACTTAATATATATAATAATTTAAATAATAATATATATAATATTTAATTATATTATATTGTTTAATATATTAAATATATATATATTTATAATTATAATATATATAAAAATTAAATATAATATTAATTAATAAATGATAATAATTATCATGAGGTGAATATATGTTACTACGTAGTATAGCTGCCCTGACAGTAATCATATTATATGTAATTTTCAATTAGTCTTCTAGATCTTAGTAAGGGTAACAATAATATAAGTAGTATAGGTGCTAATAACAAATGAATATATAGTTTAAGGTATAATTACAATATTTACTATAAAAGATAACTCTAGTAGTACTAAGTCTTATTGCCCCAAATAATTAACTAAAAATACTCATTATGATTCTAAAATTATTAATTAGTTATATATTTCTATTTATGTAATATATATTTCATATCTAGGATATCAATATATGTAAATACATGAGTGATCCTATTATAACTACAATCCGCCGTACATTATATCAAGATTTTGATACTAAATAAATTGGATAAGACTTCCATATCAATGGATGAAAATAAACCCAAGTATAACTATACCTTAGCACCAAATCTTCACGGTGTTCTCACAACCTAGTTTAAACGTGTATAACTTATAAAGCTACTTATCAGTTTATAAGACGCGCCTACTATACTTGCTTAAGCTAACTTAGCTCCCTAAATTCTTACTAACTATCGAGTGACTCTTAACCTATTCTATTCATAGTTTTTTAGCCATTTATCGATATATCGAGCATGCATGAAACAATAATATAGAAAGTTTTTGCATGAATCAATCATATTTGGAAAAGAATATACATCAAATAACCTTATATAGGTATAATATCTAATGCCCAATTTATGTATTTATATTAATATATATTAGGGACCATAAAACAGTCTCATTCATGATAGGTGATTGCACTAAATAATATTACAATTGTTAATAATGATAAGATATTTATATATTTGCGGTGATGTAGAATAAATTAGAATATTATATAATTCTTAATTTAATTACATTTATGGTTTATTTTTATATTATTTTTATTAATTAAATTTATATTATTAATATATATATATTTAAATTAATATATGTGTAAAGATATATTATTGTAATATTATATTATACATTAAATTATTTTATATTTTCTTTTATATTAAAATTTTTTTAAAAAAAAAAAAAAAAAAAAAAAAAAAAAAAAAAAAATTATATATATAAATTATATTAAATTTTTACATCCTTAAATAAGTAATTAGTATATTTTTATTATATATTATAGTATAATATATATAAACAACAGTCTGAGGTAAAAATTGAATCTCCAGAGGGACATTGGGTATATATATATCTCAATATTTTTTGAATGTATTTTTGTATCATTGAATTTATGGATAAGTTATTTTGAATATTATGTCTTCTTCTCTAGTTTATTTCTAAGAGGAAAATATTTTGTATGTGAAGCATAAACTTTTCTAAAGCGACTATTCTCTGATTCTCAATATTTATCCTATAATGCATTGATTCACTAATATATTTTATAAGGTGGCGGGATTATTGTGTTTAGTTTAAAAGGTCGCGATTGATGTACTAACAGCTTTCAATATATTTTTGGTATGTTATTATATGCGTTCTATAATTGTGGTATTAATGCGAAGTAAACCCCATAACTATCCAATCATACTAAATTTCATTACAATTATTATAATCAATTAATATATATCCAATATAGAAACCTGCTGTCAGGGTGGTGGTAATTAGTGTCATTCATATTCTCATAATATCTAACTCCCACAATAACAATATAACTATATATTAATATAACTTTATACTATTAGTTATCATAAATTAATTTATAATAGTATAATATTATTCATAATATATTTATATATATATTCTTATAATAAAAAATTAATCTCATAAATTGAGCTATATATGTACTTACTACTTATATATAAACCCTAGATAATATGAATAATATTAGGATGAATTATAGTATAAATAGATAGTATAATCCAAATAATAATATCAAGTAAAGTAATATATCCTATCAGTAAATATAATATATTTAGATAATTGAGTATAGTAAATATTATTACTTATTTATACCCTATTATAAGCTTAATAGTTGATTGCAAAAATATTTAGAATACATAATATCCTAATATTAAGTAATAGTAGTAGTATTATATATTAGTGCGTTTAGATCTTCTTATTTTAGGGTAGTAGATATATATGATATATGATATTAATATTTATATTTGAGTAGTAGTATATAGTAGGTATTATATTAGTATATAGGTTATATTTATTATATATATATATATATTTATAATAATTTTATAATAAAAATAAAAATTATAAGTACTTTAATAACCTTTGGATATAAATATATATATATATATAATATAGTAGATAATAATATATATAGTATATTATATATAGTGAGTTCAAATCGTAATAAGTATAATAGTAGAGTGAGGTATAATAAGAGTATTTTGAGTATAGTATATAGATAGTATGAAGTAAAATATATAATATGAGTAAGTAGATAATATAATAGTGATTTAATATAGTATGACATGTATAATGGATATATTAAGTAAAATAGATAGATGTAAGATAGATGAGAGACCTAGAATATATGATATAATTAATATAGTATATATAGATAGGGAATGGTATGATAATGTTGATATAAGATATATTAGAAAAATGAATTGTGTAGTACAGAGTTAATAAATGAATATAAATTAGATAATTATAGAATTATGTATATATAAGAAAGAGTTATATATAATAATATATAGGTATGAAATTAGATATAAGATATATATATATAATGATAGATAATAATAGAAAATAAATAAAGTTAAAAAGAAAGAGTAATGAGATATGAAATATATAAGTAATGAGATAAGTAAATGAGAAATATAGTAAGTAGATATAATATATAAAGTAAGATAAGTAAAAGAGTAGTTAAAGGTTTCATATATTAAGGAAGAAATAATATTAAAATAAGAAAAATATATAGCATGAAATAAGCTGTACGAATAATATTATTATGTGTATGATACGAGTAATATCTAGTAATAAGATGATAATTATATGTAATAAGTGGTAATGGATACTAATATAAATATAGTCAAAAAAAGAGTAAATGTAGTAATAAATAATAAATAATTCAATGTAGGAACCACAATAGTTGCTTCAAGGTTTATCCTTGTGGTTAGCCACAGTATGTATGGATAATGAGATACAGGAATAATAATAATAATAAATTTAAAATAATAATAAAATAATTAGTATTATTAAACAATTCATTTTACTTTATAGTAAAGTTTTATTATTTGATAGTAAGTTTTACTTTTCAGTTTATTATTATAGATTACTTTAATATAATTTATTATAAATGAATCTTGAATCATATAATTAATTATTATAATTTAAATAATTATTATATATGATTTTATATATTAGTTATTTAATTAATTTAATTATAAATAAATTAATATATTTTATACTAATATCAATTATTATATTAAATTATATACATAATATGTAGATTATTATGATTAAATTTTAGTAATAGATATAAAATATATATTATTATGAATGATTATAACTTTAATCAAAAGAAATTTATGTATGACTTATTTTTATTTAAATCTTAGGCATAATATAAATTCTATATTCAATAATGAATTTAACTATTATTATTATATATTATATATGATTAATTTGTATTTTATCTGCATTGTCCTTATCACTCATTTTGTTCTATGAATCATTTTGGTATTCGCTTTTTAATAATAAAATTAAAAAATTTATTTGCATACTAAACTTTGGAGCTTAATGAAAAACCAAAAAAAAAATCCCTTTTCCTAGACTTATGTAATCACTTTACTACTATTATCATTATTAGTACTGTTAGTAGAATATTACTTACTAAATATTGTAATTGTAATGTACGACGTTTAATGAATAAAGAACTTTGAATTTTAATTTGAATTATTATTATAATTATGGTCCTTATCATTATTATCATTATTTCTATTATTATTATTATTTTTATTGTTTTAATTATTATTTGCAATATTATCGTTTTTATTATTATCCACATCATTATTATTGTATATGTTATTATCGTTATTATGGTCATCATTACAAATTATTATATATATATATATATATATATATATATATATATATATATAATATATATATATATATATATTATACTATATATATATATAATTATATATATATATATTATATATATATATATATATTACTATTATATATATATATATATATATTATTATTTATCTAAAATACTATAATATATATAATATATATATATATTATATATATATATATATATAATATATATATAAAAAATAAATTATATATATATATATATATTATATATATATATATATATATATTATATATATATATATATATATATATATATGATATATATATATATATATATATATATATATATATAATACATTTATATAAAATATATATAATATATATAATATATATATTATTATATAATAATATATATAACTATATATATATATATATATATATATATATATATATATATATATATATATATATATTAGAGAGGGTTGAAATTGGTATCTTGATTCCACACCCTGCACAGAGTTCAATATGGATATCTGTATGACATTGTGAATTATTGGAGATGGGGTTTCCCCTACCCCTCGCATACTACCCCACCCCCCTAAAATGAAAAAATGGATAAAAATTGAAATTTTCATTTTTGAACAGGCTTTCATATTACGAATACAATTGAAAATAAACTGAATTTCTTTTTAAATAAACACTAGTGCTAGATATACTATATAATAAAAATATACCTGTATGTATCTTACCTTTCCAAAACTTCTTACATTTACTTCCATGATCTTTGTATTCAAAAATTGGCATAGATTTCCGTGATTCTATGACTTTCAGAATATATTTATGTCTGTTTTCATAGCCAATTCGATCTTCTAAGGCCATAGTGACTACGCTTAAGCTAATTGCGCGCTCCACTCTTTCGGTGTGACAAGGAATGGGAGGAAGTTCAATGGGTTTTATCAC
>SEYY01025086.1:0-10000 GCA_009176605.1 Armadillidium nasatum
TAAAATAAAGCTAATGAGAAAATCAAACAAATTGAGATTCTCAAATAGAGAGGGGTCATGCCCATTCACCCTACGAAAAACTCTCTAGTTACCCTAGTGAAGATTAAATTAATTGTCCGGGTTGTTAGCACTTTCGGCCTTGAATAAGAAAAGAATTTAAAAAAGAATTCTGAAAAAAATTAGAATAACAGACTCAACTGACTAAAGTCGACTTGCTATTTGACCCTAAATTGATCCATTATATGTGTATTAAAAAATTATTAAACAATAAAAATATAAATAAACAAATAAATAAATACTTCATATATATAAAAATAAAAGAAAATAAGATAAAAATGTTACCCATTCAAAATGTAAATTTTCTTTGATAAAATATTATATTTTAATGGATAACAAAAGTATTAATTTATTTATTTAAAATGAATTCTTGTAAGAAATGGAAATTTCTAGGCAAAAAAATTTTTTCTAGAAACACTAATATTTTAGCATCGCATTTTATATTTTTCTAATTAATAATAGGATGTATTTAATAATTATTTTCATTATATATATATATTATATTTATATTATTATAATATTATATAATATTATATATATATATATATATATATATATATATATATATATATATACTATTATAATATATATGTGTGTGTATGTATGTATGTGCGTGGGTGCGTGCGTGCGTGGTCACAGAGAATAAGTTAACAAGTTGAAAAATAGCCAAAATGAGTTAAATCCACTGTGATAATCTCCCAAGCCTTCTGCCCACTGTGAAGAAGTCTCTAACTCAAATTCAATTTCGGTTAAATCTGTGGTTTCTCGGTATAGTGTGTGTGTGTTCTCTGTTAAATCAACTTACTATACTTCAGAGAGACATCAATCACGGGGAACAACGAGACAAGTCGAATTATTATTTTTGTCAAATTATTATTATTATTTTTTAAGTTTCATTTATCTAATACCTAACTATCATTTAAGTAAACACAAGATTACAATAGAAAAAATTAACCCCCCCCAAATAAAAAAAAAAAAATTAATAATGAAGAAAATCTTTTTAGTATTATAAAAATTATGGTGAACAATTAGGTAAGTGTGATTAAATATCATACTATATTTAAGTAAGTATGGTGAATTATTTGGTAGTTCTGGTGAACAATCAAGTAACTATACGAAAATCGTGAAAGAGTTTCAGAAAAATTAATTATTCGTCAAACATTTGACATTTGACATTTGACATTTGAGTAACATTGATATCAACCAAATTTTATTTTTTTATATATATATATATTATATATATATATATATATATATATATATATATATATATATATATATATATTTATATATATATATAAAGCCCTATACAAGGAGAGAGCTTTACGAGAAAGAAAACAAAAACAAAAAAATATCCATACCTAACCTAACATAACTTCTCAGATGGGAGTAGAAGCAAGTCCTAGAGTAAGTAAGGCTAAATACAGAAAGAAAAATATTCAAACCAGCAGGAGACCCAAAACTAGCGGAGAATTAAATACCGATCTCGCTGACCTGCTACATCTGTAAATTAATTAATGGAGTAATTAGAGAATTAGAGACTAGTAAAAATCTTGAGAAAAGTAAGAATCAACATATTAAAATGAAGATAAGAAAATAGAATCAGATAATTACCATTTTTCTTCTAGTTCATTTTCGTCTTCATTTCATGGTAGTAGGCAATATCTTCCACCCTCTTCCGGAGGGTAGTTACGCTCTCTCTCTTACTTTCAATTGGGTTTCATCCTGATAACTCAATTGAGGATCTCTTCATGAAAATGGATCTTAACATTTCGGAAGGCCTTAATAAGCGGCAGGATAGTGTGCTTAAACAGATCAGATATCGAAGCCTTATCCTACATAGATGGCGTGATCTGGGCACCACTCAGTAAGCCACTGAAAGCAAAGACTTCTGTGTACTCTCACTTCAAAACTTGGGGCACAGAAGGTAATTAATATCGCCCTAATCAGACCAAAGTTGCATTGTGGCTACGTTGTATATATGACCAAGTATCCCCAACTCTACTATGCCTGTTTTATCCAGTTCAAGGCCAGATAATCCATATAACAGAGGTACTTTTTCAGATGCTCACCCAAATTGAGCCTCGACGTTAAGGTTCATGTAATGCCACTCTCCCTGGGAAGAGAACACGCCATGTCGACCAATGTCCCATGCCACCTTTTCAAGGAGAGCTGTATGTGTGGAACCACTCCAGATGTGTGAGGCACATTCCATACAGGGGTGAACAACACTCCTATAAAGAGTTAGCAACTAGGGTGGCAGGAAAAAATTACAAAGGGGCCTCAGAACACCCAACCTCTTAGAAGCTTGTTTAAAATGAAAAGTCTTTCAAGAAAGATTACGAGAAAAAGAAACAGAGAATATTAGGAACAGACGAAGTTTTAAGTTGTGTGTTTTTGAAGAAGATTTCATTGTTGAGTACAAGGTTGTGTCGAGTAGAGAGATGGAGGAACTGAGTTTCTGAGGCATTGAAAATGACAATGTTTTCTCTGTTCCAATTTGAAATAAGAGAAATATTAAAGGTTTGATGTTCCAAAAACGCCCTCCTATGTTGGGAGGAACGTCTTCAAATTGAAAGGAGATATATGAAGGGTAGAATATAGGAGTGGATAGGAGATGAAGTAATAGAGAGAAGATCATTAATGAAAAATTGGAAAAGTGTTGGGGAAGACAGATCCCTAAGTAACATCGATATTAATAGATTTAGAGTATGAACCGTGACCGTCTTTAGCAGATGCCCTAAGAACGACAGGAAAGGAAATCAGAGAGAAGAATAGATTCCGAAAAAGGGAAGTTTAGAAATCAAAGCTTTGTGACAGCCCCTATCGAAAGCTTTCGAGATTTGCAGCGCAACAGCAAAAGATTCACCAAGGTGCCGAAGAGCGGAGCACCAAGAGTCACAAAGAAAGGAAAGAAGATCATCAGTAGATCGTATTTTACGAAAGCCTTACTGGCAATCTGCGATAAGATTTGAAGAATTGAGATGTTTCCAAACCTTCCTGTTAAGGATAGATTCGGAAACTTTAGAAAGAACGGAGGTTAACCAAACGGGAAGATAGATAGAGATAATTAGAGGGTTAGAAGGATCCTTTTCAGCATATATATATATATATATATATATATATATATATATATATATATATATATATATATATATATATATATATATATATATATATATATATATATATATATATTATATATATATATAGTATATATATATATAATATATTAATATATTTATATAATAATTAAAAATTAATTTAAAATAAATAATAAAAAAAAAATATAATTTTAAAAATATCCGAAATGACTATTTTAATATATATATATATATATATATATATATATATATATATATATATATATATATATATATATATATATATATATATATATATATATATATATATATATATATATATATATATATATATACTTGTCGGTACTATAACACTATGGACCGCCCGGGACCCCGGCCCGGGCTAGTAATCAGTGAAAAACAGGGTTTGCATGCCGCGGTTAATATTAAATTATAATGGTGAATTAAATCAAACAAAATATAAGAAAATTTCTTTGTTATTTATTGTGGGGGCAAAATTGATGCAACATAAAAGAGGAAACAAACAATTCATTCACTTTCACTATCAGAATCTTCATAAGTTTTAGAATTTGTGGGAGTGAAATGTTGAGGAACAGAAAGCAGTGATAATTTTATGTCTTACATTTTTTTCAAACTTTAACTTAGGGTCTTACCTAAGTAAATCTGTTGAATCACTAATTATGAATCAGGAAAATATATTTTCAAAATTTTTGGAGTTTTTTTCAAACTTTTATTATACAAAACCTTAATGTTCTATTTTTTTCTGTAAAAAAATGCATATAATTATTTAATTTAAGGGAGTGTTGGCTTTTCTACTACTTCCTTAAATTATTTTCAATAAAAATTATATCCAGTTATCTTAACCTAAAATTTCAATGCTTTTAACCTCTTTATATATTTTAGGCAACCCCGGCCCAGGCTCCGACAAAATTCCAACCCCAGTCGGTCCCTATATAACACCAAGGGTATATGCATAGAAGAGGAACATGTTTCTACGAGGGGCTCTGCCCGCCGTACCTCCCTACCCGTGAGTGTGAAATAAAATCAAAATCGATATATCGATATAATTTTTAACAATATAACATGGAATTTTGTCCTTACAAGACAAATAAAAATAACTGGACAATTTTGCAAAAAAAAAAAATAAAAATAACATATATATATATATATATATATATATATATATATATATATATATATATATATATATATATATATATATATATATATATATATATATATATATATATATATATTATATATATATATTATAATTTTAATATTAAAAATATTTAAATTTATAGTTGGCATTCGAATATGACCTGGCATAGTGCCTTTGTTATCGTAATACGCTTTTTTTTGCGTATTCATTATAACTTTTATATTATATATATATATATATATATATATATATATATATATATATATATATATATATATATATATATATATATATTATATATATATATTTTTTTATATATATATATATATTTATATTAGCCTATTATATATAACGGTTAGGTTAGGCTCTATTCAAAAAAAGAGGCAGAATATAATATATTTACATAATAATTAATATATATATATTATATATATATATATATATTATATATATATATATATATATATATATATATATATATATATAAAATATATATATTTAT
Source organism: Armadillidium nasatum (assembly GCA_009176605.1). Lineage (NCBI taxonomy): Eukaryota > Metazoa > Arthropoda > Malacostraca > Isopoda > Armadillidiidae > Armadillidium > Armadillidium nasatum. The sequence continues at coordinate 4,826 of SEYY01025086.1, forward strand.
ATAATATATATATATATATATATATAGTATATATATATTATCGATATGGTGTTACAACAAAATCTGAATACATAAGTAAAATAAATATTATAACACTTTAAGCAAATCGAATTCTTAATTTCAAAACATTCAAATGATTTTATTGTTCGTGAAGACATAAACAAAGTCGTATATTCTTGAGATGTTGCACTTGTGTCACGATACCTGATAACATGGGAGGGATTGCAGTGTTTATTCTTTACTGTAAATGAAATTTTGTACATATTTATTTGCCTTGCACCATTATTGACTTTTTCCACTGACATTAAAATTGGTCTCATAAAAAAAAGCAGGATTCCGGAAGTGATGTTCGCCGCTTTACCGCACCGTTTGTGTAGGGATCTATCGTTCACCTATCCAGGTCTCTTCTTCATTAAGATGGTGAAACATTCATTTTGTTATGAATGAAGATTTTCGTTTTTCGAGATGGTTTGGATAATCGATCTTCTGATAAATGACTTATTCAGTTAATAATTGTGTGCTCTTATGTGGAACCCATTATAAAAGCTGCCAGGGCCACGTCGGTAGGGTCAACGTCAAAGGATGTTAGAGCAACTACACTTCTTGGTTAATTCACAGCACTTACGATCTTCCTGAACTTCTCAATTAGTTTGGCAACAATGCCGTGTGTGATATGGTTGATACGCTTCCTGTTATAGTTCACTTCATCCTTGCGACAGTTTCCCGAATCAATCACGAAACTGGTTTCAATAAGTTCCTCTTTCGACAACGCCATTCCAGAAGGGTATCTGAAAATAATTTTCCTATTCATGTTGATATTGTATCGTACATATATATACACACACTCATATATATATATATATATATATATATATATATATATATATATATATATATATATATATATATATATATATATATATATATATATATATATATATATATATATATATATATATATATATATATATATATATATATATATATATATATATATATATATATATATATATATATATATATATATATATATATATATATATATATATATATATATATATATATATATATATATATATATATATATATATATATATATATATAGTATATATATATATATATATATATATATATATATATATATATATATATATATATATATATATATATATATATATATATATATATATATATATATATATATATATATATATATATATATATATATATATATATATATATATATATATATATATATATATATATATATATATATATATATATATATATATATATATATATATACAATAGCCAGTGACTTCTCGAATCTTTAATATACCTTCTTAACTTTTATTCTCTCTCTCTCTCTCTCTCTCAATTCTCTTTTACTTCTTTTTTCAGCATCACTTTTCTGTGTACACTCCACAAGCATAACCCATTGACACTGTTCTTGAACGTGATTAGTGTAAATCAGATATTTATCTTTTTCAATATATTAAAACACTTTTATACGTTTAGTCATTACGCACGTTTATGCCCAAAAAGATGTGCAGAGTTTCATATTTCGTAGATGGGGAAATAATCTCAATTTACTAAATCGTCTCTGGTAATTTCAAGTCTTTCGGTTCTTCTTTTCAATTTTTTATCTATTAGAAGCAAGAGGTTGTACCGTAGGTCAGCTTCATTGGTTTAAATTTTCAAAATTGGAATGATCTGAGTATTTTTTCTACAAATTTAGCGTCATGTGACTTATGTTCAACATAATAAAACGGTAAAGAGAACATATGAATATCGTAGTTCCAATAAGATTGCTATAAACTCAAAGTAATGAACGAATAGCAGAATTTGTTGGGGCCATTTTGAAGCTAAAGTGTTGAATTGTGTTGTTCTCATCCTAAGATCCTCGGCCTTTGAATGTTTATTCCAATACTTTTAGAAGTTCTTTTGGTGACAGTTAAGAGATCTTGACTTAAACCATTCGCAATTGAAGACTTTTAATGATGGTTAGAATTCTTATTAAGTAAGTGATTTTCACATCGTTACGTCTATTTTTTTTTTTTTTTTTACTGCAGAACTCTTGACATAAATTCCGTTAATGCAGAATATTTTGCTGTTAAAATAAAACGGACTAGAAGGTAATAAATATTTAGTTAAAGTACAGTGAAGTTCAAAGGCAACTTTTTGGTTGTACTATTACCGTCTTTTTACAGCTTTTGAACAATGCTAAAAAAAATTTCTAGAATATGCCAATGCTGCTCTATTTTAAGCTCAACCTGTTTCACATAAAACTGAAATGTTTGGATCATTCTTCTTTGCATAACAGATTCACGAATAAAGTCAATTTGTTCTTTACTGTTGAAATCGTGTTACGTATTTCTGTGACAGAAACAATTCGATTTCTGTTACACAATTCAATTTCTGTGACACAATTCAATTTCTGTGACACAATACAAATTCTGTTACACAACTCAATTTCTGCGACACATTTCAATTTCTGTGACACAAATTCAAATTCACAACTAAATTTTGTTTAGGTCTTGCACTGTTAAAGAAAAGCTTTCTTGCCATTGTTGAGCAGCTGTCATAGCCCCGTCTAACATATCTCTTTACATCAACCTTTGTTCTGCATAAAATTATATATTATAGTGACCACAGTTTTAGGATTATCGCTGCCAATTCCACAACTCCAAGGAACTTCTTAGGAATAGTCATAAGTTAAAAAAACTGACCACCTAGTGACAGTTTCATCTTTACTGTTATATTCCTTATCTGTCAACTTTTGGATTGTACTATTACCGTTCAAGTATATTTGCATAGGACGGATGCAGTAGTATTAATTAGAAAGCCTAATGCAGCCCAAACCATCCGAAAGATATGCAAAATATGGTGGTTAGCAATATATATATATATATATATATATATATATATATATATATATATATATATATATATATATATATATATATATATATATATATATATATATATATATATATATATATATATATATATATATATATATATATTATAACCATTATATATTTATTATTTTAAAAAGAAGATAATGACTATAGTTTGCACAAAAGAATGATTTTATTTTTTTTTTACTGAACTTTCGTTACACATAAAAAAAAAGAAGAAAAAAATTATGAAAATAAAAATTAAAAATTAAAGAAAAAAATAAATAATTTAAAAAAATTAAAATTAACTGCTATTGTGAATCATTCATTTCCTTTTGGCGGCAAAAGAGGACCCTTGCCTCAAGGGATTCAATCTCCTGTTTTAATTTTGTGAAGCAACACATCCGGTTTGTGTGTATGTATGTCCGAGAAGTGAGAGTAGTAAGAGAGAGAGAGAAAAAAAACAGACATATAATTAAGCTTTGGAATGTGAAAAGGGAAAGAATTGTGCTAGGTTTCGTAAGTGAAGAATATTACGTGATACTTCACACTCTCTTCAGTATTTATGATACGAGAGAGAGAGAGAGAGAGAGAGAGAGAGAGAGAGAGAGAGAGAGAGAGAGAGAGAGAGAGAGAGAGAGAGAGAGAGAGAGAGAGAGAGAGAGAGAGAGAGAGAGAGAGAGAGAGAGAGAGAGAGAGAGAGAGAGAGAGAGAGAGAGAGAGAGAGAGAGAGAGAGAGAGAGAGAGAGAGAGAGAGAGAGAGAGAGAGATCAGCTAAATAGATATACGCATCCAAGTTAGCTCTTAACTGAGCATCCTCATTTGAGATGGGAATAATCATTAATTTTGACTCTGTATTTATTATAAGCGGAAGTTAATTATGAACAATTCGAAGTCCCTACATTTACTTTGTAACACATAATTTTAAATTATGTTGCAACATAAATGAATGTTTTTTTTTGTTTGCTTGAAAAATTAGTCATATTTACTGTTATGTAGTATAAAAATTGTCAATTGGCTTAATTAAATACAATTTTTAAACTTTAATTAAAAATAAAATAATTTAACTGTTTTACTATTTATATCATAAATTTGTTTTTGCTTATTCAAAAAAAAAAAAAATATATTTATAAAAGTATATATTGACTTAGAACCAAAGCACCATTTATTTATTCGTTTATTTGAATGTTGTAACTCCAAACTACTTGTCAGCTACATTAAAACCCGTTATGTAACACAAAAGTACGAGGATTTGTCAGATTCGTTATAAAAGTTATGTTGTGACTTACAACACTAAAGTAATTTGTTGGTTTTATTATAACCGTTATGTTGTAACTTGTAACACAAAAGTATTTGCTGGCGTTACTATTACAGTTATGTTGTGACTTACAACACTAAAGTAATTTGTTGGTTTTATTATAACCGTTATGTTGTAACTTGTAACACAAAAGCATTTGTTGGTTTTTCTATATTACAGTTATGTTGTGACTTACAACACAAAAGTAATTTTTGGTTTTATTATAACCGTTATATTGTAACTTGTAACGAAGCCTATGCTTGTAACACAAAAGTATTTGTTGGCGTTACTATTACAGTTATGTTGTAACTTATATCATAATAATAATTGTTGGCTTCAATATAACAGTTATGGTGTAACTCGTACCACAAAAGTATTTGTCGGCTTTACTGTTATCGTAACGTTTAATATAATATTATTTGTTGGCTTTATTGTAACCACTTTGCTGTTACTTATAATATAATTGAATTTTGTTGTCTTAAAAATATCATTTCAGAGTCTGTCTGTTACAAATCTAAATTTAAAAACCATTGCTAAAGTTTTTACGAAATCAAAAAAGTTAACTCCATAGTTAGGGTTTTAATTATAAATCAAAACTTTCTACCGTGGCTTCAAACGGTAGAGTGATTGACTTTCATGCCTGAGGGCGCCGGTTCGATCTCACTTGGGAATCCTAAGTTTATACTACCATTGATACTACCTAGGAAGGTTCCTCTCCTAGAGTGAGATTGTGAATTTTAGTATAAAAAAAAAAAAAAAAAAAAAAAAAAAAGTAAAATATTTCAATCAGGTCTTATATTATTATTACTTCTATAGGTTTTTTAAAACCCCTTCTTTACCTAATACTTTAATATATATATATATATATATATATATATATATATATATATATATATATATATATATATATATATTATATATATATATATATATATATATATATATATATATATAATATATATATATTTCAGGAAATTA
>SEYY01025086.1:15000-35000 GCA_009176605.1 Armadillidium nasatum
CCTTATTTTGAAGTCACATAAATGAAGGAACGAAGCGATTTTAAACAACGAGCAAGTAAATTAAATAATTAGGTAATTGTAAAATAAATACGTGGCCTATTAATTCTCCCACAGTTTTAATTCAAGAATTATGACGTCACTACCCCAAATAAACAACCCCAAGACGAAAAGAGAATTCGATAAAACAAAGATTGTCACAGGTTAAGCACAATGAATGATAAAAGGTAAATAATCAATGTCAACAAGGTACAAAGAAGAAAACACAATCACAATCAATTTCGGCTTTTCAAAAACAAGAGGAAACTTATATGACGAAATGTTTTCATAAGTAGAGGAAAAGGAACTCTGTAAAAATAAAACATTTTTTCGCAAGATTTTTGCTCAAGTTCAAATTTGATGTGCTACTCGTTTTTGGGAATGGTCATATATATATATATATATATATATATATATATATATATATATATATATATATATATATATATATATATATATATATATATATATATATATATATATATATATATATATATATATATATATATATAATAATATAGTGTTTAAAATTATTTCCTACATTCCTAAATTTATAATTATAATTATAATCAGAATAAAATAATGAAAAGAAATTTATTTTCCTGTTATAAAAATTTAGTGAAAAAATTGCACAAAAAAAATGTATTCAATTTTAAAAAAAGTTTATATATATATATATATATATATATATATATATATATATATATATATATATATATATATATATATATATATATATATATATATATATTATATATATATATATATATATATATATATATATATACTTCCATGAAACAGTACAAAAAATCACTTCCCTTAAATAATTTTTCTCCCATAGGAAGATCGAGAAACGGGAATTTAAAATCACAGGAACGGTAATCCCGAAAACATCCTCTTCCTTGGGATTAAAATGAGCTTTCCACTCAAAATCTTCATAACCTACGAACAACTTCATCCACTTGGTCAGGAAAACAAACAACTTAATTTCCTCTAATATGGGAACCTACTGCGGCAGGTGGTAAGTCTGTTAATTAAGGAGCAGGGTTCGATGACTACAAAAAAAATAAAAAAAAAAAATATATATATATATATATATATATATATATATATATATATATATATATATATATATATATATATATATATATATATATATATATATATATATATATATATATATATATATATTATATGGAGAGGAAGCAGTGTTGTCAGAAGCTTTGCCTCTAATTTTGCCTTAGACGATTCCGGAATTATTTCTTCTATTCTCTTCCCTCCCCTACTCTCTCTTCCCCTCCCCTACTCTCCCCTCCCCTCCTTCAACTCATTTATGCTTTACATTGGAATTTCTTCTGAAGACGTTATTTCTGTTCCCTCTGATTTTATCACTATGAATGCTCATGGTTTTGATAGAATCCCTCCTGTGACTTTCAAAACTTGTGATCCCGAGTTCCCACCCTGCCTTGGTAAACTACTAAAGAGTTTATCAAGGTTGACCGAGCCATTTTTGTATAGAAGGAAAAGGACGATAGTGAAAAAGACAAAACTTCTGTTAATTGTTTTCCAATCCATCATGATTATTGTGTCTGGTAGGTAGTTGCCGGCGCATGCGCATTAGTAATAACAAAGATGGTGGAATGAAAATATGCTTATTGATGTGGAACAGTCATGCTTAATCAAATTTCTTATGAATGAGAAAGAAGCTGAAATTTTGAGAAGATTGCAAGTACATTTTTTGGGAATCTACGCTGCATGGCAAAAGTGTATAACTGGTATCTATAATTTGAAGGTAGAAACTTTGCGATAAATAAACCACATAGACACGTTCGTTTGACAGCTGTGACACCAGGGTATATCACAAAACTTGAGCATGCAATCTCAGATGATCAGCAAATTAAGTTGCAGGACATTGAGGCGGAAGTGCATATCAGTGTGGGTAATGTGGAAACAATCATCCACGAGCTGTGTATAAGGTTGATGCTCTGACAGATGTTGTTTGATCAGAAATACGTACGAAAAACGCTCTGGGATCAAATCCTAAGGCTATATATTTCACCGAGGGAAACAGATTTCTCCAGTCAATCCTCCCGGTAATGAAACATGGTTGCACTATTTCAAGCCTGAAAGCAAACGACGTAGCATAGAGTGAAGCCATAAATGTCGAAATTTAGGCTTGGAATAACAAGCAGAGAGAGATAAAGGAACTTTGGATAAAATTGATAAAATCGCAAATTAAAAAAAAATTAAAAAAGAAGAAGGGAAGTTTCTCAAACTTAAAAAATTGATGATAGATGGATAAAAAAACGACCATAATAAATATGGGATTAAATTAAAGTAATTGAAAAAATGAGTTGGCAACAAAATTCAAATGATGACAATATTGAAAGCATGTAGGTGTGGTCGCTATCCTGCTGTCAATAAATATATGTTCATAATTTTATATATATATATATATATATATATATAATATATAATATATATATATATATATATATATATATATATATATATATATATATATATATATATATATATATATATATATATATAATATATTGAAAAGAGAATTTTTATTTATTTTATAAAAAGAATGAATTAGTTTTCTTTTTTTTAAACTTTTTTTTTTAACGATAAAAGAATCTATAAAAGATTTGTGAATCAAAACTCTGAAAATTTTAAGCCGAACCTATAAAATTTCAGGGGTCTAGTGTAGGAATTGGACATTTTGAAGTTATAAAAGCCAGAGTCAGACATCTTTTCCCTTCCGACTCAACATATCTGGTGTAATTTCACAAAGGGGTTTGAGGGTGAAGAATTGTTATTTACCCCCCCCCCTTCAAAAAAAAAATCATTAACAAGCATATCCAGAAAATAGTCTTTCTCTTATATATTGTATTACTATACCTTTATTTCTGGTTTGTCTTATTTTGGTAAAGCAAAAATGTTATTAACAAATTTTAAGGAAGAAAATAGTATTGCTATTGCAGTCAGAATTACTGTCTGCGTTAAACTACATTTTCTGTCCTAACAGTAGTAAAAAACATATATATATATATATATATATATATATATATATATATATATATATATATATATATATATATATATATATATATATATATATATATATATATATATATATATATATATATATATATATATATATATATATATATATATATATATATATATATATATATATATATATATATATATATATATATATATATATATATATATATATATATATATATATATATATATATATATATATATATATATATATATATATATATATATATATATATATATATATATATATATATATATATAAAGGGAAAAAAAAATGAAGATTGATAACTAGATGTGGGAAAGCTTAGCTTCAACAGTGATTATATTTTGAAAAGTTTTACTTTAAAATGCTATTAATGATGACCCAGTTAAAGACTAAGAATATGAATTTAAATCTAAGTATGTAGTGATTGAGTTGACCCACTTTCAAAAGTGATGATTGGTCATAGTTAAGGTTTAAATCTCTCATTGGTTTTACGGTAAATCTGAGGTCATTTTAAATCTCTTGAATAAAATTGATTGGTATCTTGAGGAGAATATTGAGTATGGGTATTGGGTAGTTTAATTTTCGGTGTTCAGCTTAGTTTAGTATATATATATATATATATATATATATATATATATATATATATATATATATATATATATATATATATATATATATATATATATATATATATATATATATATATATACTTTTAAGAATTTGGGTTATTAAATGGCGTTTTGAATGTGCAAACGGGGGTTCGAGTTAGTTACTGAACTAATAGTAACCAAAAACTGAAACCAAATAGATTTATTTGCTACTATAACACCTTAGAACATATTTCATATAGAATGCGTTCTTCAAGGATGAAATTAACTATTTCTTCACTCACTACTCAAGGGTCTGGGGCTATGGAGTAGAGCCCCCGTAGAAAGATGTTCGTGTGCCATGCATTTATTTATATCTTCAAATCTGTAGACAACCTTATAAGGTAACACCAGGATTTGAAAATATAATTACTGTTATACTCAAACAATTTTGATGTCATGTGACTTTTTAGTATTCATTTGTTTTTCTTTTGTTTATTAATAATATGTTTGCTCTCTTTATGTCACAACGAAACAAGTGAAAAAATGCCAAATTTATTATTGTGTGAATACCACACTTGTGGCCAAGCACGAAAGGGAACATGAATATTGTTCTTCATTTGATAAAGACCTTGAAATATATATATATATATATATATATATATATATATATATATATATATATATATATATATATATATATATATATATATATATATATATATATATATATATATATATATATATATATATATATATATATTAATGTTCACATCTCATGGACATTGCCCTATTCTAGGAGAGGAACTTTTCTAGGTAGTATATACCTATGATCCCCAAGTGGAATCGAACCGGCGCCCTCAAGCACGTGAGTCAATCACTCTACCGTTTGAGCCACTGTAGACGGCAATATATATATATATATATATATATATATATATATATATATATATATATATATATATATATATATATATATATATATATATATATATATATATATATATATATATATATATATATATATATATATATATATATATATATATATATATATATATATATATATATATATATATATATATATATATATATATATATATATATATATATATATATATATATATATATATATATATATATATATATATATATATATATATTATTAGGACGCGGATATTTATTGTTTTTCCATGCTTCTTCTGCATCTTGATATCTGATAAACTAATAATAGTCCTAACAGTCAGTTATCAAAGGTTACAGCTCATAAAGTCTATAGTCAAAATGAGGCCTTTGGAACCGGTAAAATTAGGCCGGATGGAACCATGCACCGATTTTCATTGCTTCAAAATTATTCGTCACCGTTTCCTGGCGCTCCCCTTTCTTTTCCCTGCTGTGGCTCCTTAGATCTTATGAATATAGACTTGTCTTGACTTAAGTTCTATGGTGTCTGTCAACAACAATCTTTGGACTTCTCTCCCTCTCTCTCTCTTTCTCTATCTATGTCTGTTTCTCTCTCTCTCTCTCTCTCTCATTCTCTCTATCTCTATGGCTGTTTCTCTCTCTTTCTCTATCTATCTATCTATGTCTGTCTGTCTGTCTGTCAATCTATCTATTTATGTCTGTCTGTCTGTCTCTCTCTCTCTCTCTCTCTCTCTCTCTCTCTCTCTCTCTATATATATATATATATATATATATATATATATATATATATATATATATATATATATATATATATATATATATATATATATATATATATATATATATATATAATATTATATATATATATATATATATATTTTATATATTATATGAATATATGATTTATATATATAATATATATATATATATATATATATATATATATATATATATATATATATATATATATATATATATATATATATATATATATATATATATATATATATATATATATATATATATATATATATATATATATATATATATATATATATATATATATATATATATATATATATATATATATATATATAGATCATTTGCATTTTCAGGACTGTTCAGGAATGTAATAATTATTTGCATACATAATTGATTTTAATCCCTATTTAAGAAAATATAAATTTTTTTTTTCAAATAATTTAATATTTATTCAGAAATATCAGGTTAGAATTGTCCAAACCAAGCAAATGTCTATGAAGGCCTTATATTAAATACAGTGACATAGGGAGATTGTAAAACTTATATCAAAATGTTTGAAATGAGTTGTAGAAAAAAGAAAGGATAAAATAAACTTTGAAAAATGACCGTTAAAAAGTTATGATGTCTCCTAATTTGATAAAATTAAATGCTACCTCCTAACCAGCTTAACCTAACTTAAAAAAACTTAACTTTACATAGCATAACTTAACCTAACCTAACCTAACTGTGAATATTGATTTCTCTGAAATAAAAAATATATTTTTATAATCGTCGACAAAAATTTTTTTAAAAAAACAATGAATGCAAATTTTTATTAAATTGAACAGGCCAGAAATTGTCAATATATATATATATATATATATTATATATATATAAATATATATATATATATATATATATATATATATATATATATATATATATATATATATATATATATATATATATATATATATATATATGTGTGTGTGTGTGTGTGTACGTGTACGTGTACGTGTGTTCATACGTAAAAATTAAAAAAGCTTAATTAAGTAAATTACTATAATTTTTACGCTACGTAGTAGTTATTAGATGCAGAGAGCATAAAAATAAATTAATAGTTATGAATAAATTTTACTTACCCTGCTTCTGATTTTCAAGGATTATATATATATATATATATATATATATATATATATATATATATATATATATATATATATATATATATATATATATATATATATATATATATATATATAATATATATAATAATATATATTATATATATATATATATATATATATATATATATATATATATATATATATATATATATATATGGCATAAATCCGCATCCGCATCCGCAACCGAAAATGAGAAAATATGACATGCGATCCATCACTAATTCTATATATATATATATATATATATATATATATATATATATATATATATATATATATATATATATATATATATATATATATATATATATATATATATATATATATATATATATATATATATATATATATATTTTTAAATTTTAGGTCTGGTTAGGTTAACTTAGATTAATTATAATTGTAATATTACATTATATATTAAATTATTTAAAAGTTATTCAGTTATCGATATATCGAAATTTTTGATTTTTCGATATATCAAAAGATCAAAAAACTTCTTAACCTTTGCCAATATATATATATATATATATATATATATATATATATATATATATATATATATATATATATATATATATATATATATATATATATATATATATATATATATATATATATATATATATATAGAGAGAGAGAGAGAGAGAGAGAGAGAGAGAGAGAGAGAGAGAGAGAGAGAGAGAGAGGAGTAGGTAGGTGATCGGAAATATTAATGAAATTTTGGAGATAAATATTAGTGTTTATTAATGTTTCATAACGTTAAGCAATAGAAATCTCCTTTGGTGACCGTCAAGTTCAAACCTGAATACTTTTTATCTATTTGTAACACAAACGTATTTATTAAAATTTCATTCTTTGTGACGTCACGTAGGAAAAAAAGAGAAAAAAAGACCATTTGAGGGTTGCCCGCTTTCTTCTTTTTCATTCAGCAGAACTTCAGTACTTTCACTTCCAGTGACGAGAGTGGTTGTGTTATCGTGTTGTGGAAACTGATTAAACTTGTGAAATTTTGGAATTTCGAATTTTCATTTAAAGTTAAAACATTATTTACTTTATTTGTTGTTTCAAACTTTTTGTGATGTAAGTTTATAGGTTTTTTTTAATACCGTTTTAATGGTTATTTTTTGTTTTATTTCCCTTTTCCATGTCCAGATCTTTCCATTATACCCATCCCTTTTTCCGCACGAAAAAGAAAGAAAGAAAAAAAATCTGCTTTGGATTTTCAAACGTTTCAAAGTTCAGAAACTTTTCCAAAATGCCTCGTGAACTTTTGGGATTCATTTATTTATTTTATTTATTATACTTTTATTTATGTTTTTAAGATTATTTATTATTTTTTTTTTAAGATTATTTATTATTTATTTATTTTTTTAAAATTATTTATTTATTTATTTTTAAGATTATTTATTTATTTATTTTAAAAGATTATTTATTTATTTTTTTAAAGATTATTTATTACTATTATTATAAAATTTCATTTATTTTATTTTTTATATATTTTATTTTTTTTTTTTTATTATTATATATAATATATATATATATATATATATATATATATATATATATATATATATATATATATATATATATATATATATATATATATATATATATATATATATATATATATATATATAATATATATATATATATATATATATATATATATATATATATATATATATATATAAGTGTGTGTGTGTGTGAGGAAAAACTATAGCCCCATAAGGATAAACAATTAATAATTTTTTTTGATAACCAGTCAGCTGATAATGATTTACTTTTATTATTATTAAATTATTCTTTTAGTTTCTTATTTATTTATTTATTTGATATTTTGGCATATAAATTCCTTTTAGAACATAGATTTTAGAATTATAGATCATGATAGACTTTAAAGTCTATTTCATAGACATTTACCACAAATCCGCCAGTGGATAATTTTTTTTTTTCTCTTAGGCAAAATATTATAATTGTATTCTAGCTTTGATATATTTGTAAATAATAATAATAAGTAATTTTAATAATAATTGATAATAGTATTAGTGATAATAGTAATAATTATTAATAATTGATAATAAATAAAAATAAAATATAATTAATAATAATTAATAATAATAAGTAATAAGTTAATAAAATTAATAGTAATAGTAAAAAAATAAGATAAAAATTATAGTAACCGTTAATAAAAATAAATAATAATAATAATAATGATAATAATAATAATAATAATAATAATTAGTTAAAAAATTTTACTCTATTATTAGTAGTATTAATGGTTAATGAATTCGTCAACCTCGAACCTTTATTCAATCATATATAGTTACTCCGATTGTGCAGTTTCATTAATGAATAGCCACTTATTTAATTTGTAAATCCCTCTCCCTCCCCCCGACTTACCCCTCACACTTATAATCCCCCGAAAATGAAAGGGATAACGAACCAACAGACTGACTAATAAATTGTATGCGTCCTATTCTCTCTATTCGCATCAATCAAAAAAAAAAAAAAAAAAAAAAAATTGTCGAACCGTACTGATAATTTCAAGGAAATAATTAGTCACCGTCTACTATATGAACTAAGAGAGCATATATATATATATATATATATATATATATATATATATATATATATATATATATATATATATATATATATATATATATATATATATATATATATATATATATATATATATATATATATATATATATATATATATATATATATATATATATATATATATATATATATATATATATATATATATATATATATATATATATATATATATTATATATATATATATATATATATATATATATATATATGCAAGAAAGCTTTTGTTCAAAAAATTTCAGTTATAAGAAAGTGATTAAAATGAAATACATGAAGAAAATTAAGGTTGATATGAGGGAAACACCAGGGATATGTTTCAGGTTTTTCCTGGTAATTTGGATATTGGTTGGACTCTCTCTCTCTCTCTCTCTCTTCTCTTTTTCTTTTTTTTCTCTTTTTCTGTCTCCCTTTCTCTTTCTCAATTTTTAATTGTCATTATACTTTTCAATACGAAATTCTTATATAACCAGTAAAATACATTAGTTACAATACTTGTTTTGCCATTTCTTCAAATCCTTTCCTCGAGCGATTACGTTTTAAAGAATGCAAGCCGAATAAAAGTAGCCTAATAGGAGATACGCACAAACAAAAATGGAGTTGAATAAAATGTTACAACTAAAAGGAACATAAAATTGAAAATAAGTTTTGAGTGTTTAGAAAGAAATATGACTGTGAATATATAATAATAAAAAAAGAACTGGGAAAATTAAATTATGCTTTTTGCAAGTGGTACATAATAACCTTGGCATTAATACTAGTTAAAACACGTATAAATCTAAATCAATTTGCATGCCGGTGATATCCTTGGTGGAATTTTTTAAAACTTCTCACTTTGAAGACAGTTACTTTCTGAAACCTTCAAAGTCTATAATTATAGTCCTC
Organism: Armadillidium nasatum; assembly: GCA_009176605.1. NCBI lineage: Eukaryota > Metazoa > Arthropoda > Malacostraca > Isopoda > Armadillidiidae > Armadillidium > Armadillidium nasatum. Next base: position 25,038 of record SEYY01025086.1, read on the forward strand.
TCTCTCTCAAGTTTGAGCATAGAGGTATGAGGTCAGAGTTGGAAAGAGAAAGTAAGCATTAAACGAGTCGCACGATATTTCCTTCAATGGAGGTGGTATGCGATTGAAGAGTTCAGAAGTTTCTGTAGAGAGTGCAATAGTTTGACACCAAAAGAGAGATTAGAGAGAGTCGGAATTTCGAAAAGCATTAAAATTAAGGCGAACCCCCAAGATTCTTTTTCTCCTTTTTGAGGAGGATTGCGCGAGAGGAAAGGGATTATATTTGCGAAAGTTCACAAGTGATTTGGAGTAAGTGTAAATAAAATCTGAAGACTCGTCAGAGTATGTACCATCTTAAAAACACGGGTCCTTGTTTAGAAGATGCTCTCAAATCCATTTGATTCTTTATTTTGGAATGTCTTTAGTTATGTTAGATTAGGCTACGTTAGGTTATATTAAATTTGATTACGTTAGGTTAGGTTAAAGTAAGACACGTTGCTAAAAATGAAATGGGAGTATCTTTTAAATAAGGTCCGAAACATGTTTTATGAGAGAGACAATATAATCCTACCAAGAATGGTCACAAAACAAGGAAATAGAGAAAATTAAGAATAGGGAAAGACTTTTAGTTCAGCGTTTCCCAATTGGGGGTGTCACATGGACCACCACAGGTGCCACATGGATCCCCACGGGTGCCACATGGATCCCCACGGGTGCCACATGGATCTCCACGGGTGCCACATGGAGCCGACGGGTGACACAGAAATTTTGTAACGTGTATTTTTTATATTATCTTGCATTGCATTAATTATTAGCTTTTACTAACCTACAAATAAATATTTACTGTAGGAATATTACATACGAGTATATGGGGTCCACATTCGTATAGAACTTAGGGGGTCCACGTACGTAAAGTTAGGACTTACGAGGGGTCCACAAGCAAAAAAAGGTTAGAAACTCCTTCCTGAGTTTAGTTGTATGTTTTCAAAGATGATGATATAAGTTTGTGGAAGATTTTAAGAGTACAAAAATGAAGGAACTGAGTTTTTGAGGCATTGAAAACACCCATGTTTTCTTATTATATATATATATATATATATATATATATATATATATATATATATATATATATATATATATATATATATATATATATATATATATATATATATATATATATTATGTTGTTTGGAATAAAACTATTTTGAAGAATTGATAGTTGAAGAAAAATAGATCTCGAAATATTATGATAATTTTGAAGCAGATTAAAATAATAAATGCGTACCGTATATTTTATACTCAAATACAAATCTTTATATTAATAGAAATACTGAAAAAAATAAAAAATAAAAATTATATTTTTAAATGAGTGAGTACCTGGGAAATCTGAGGGACTTGGAAGAATTGTATACTTGTATGAATTGTATGAACATGTATACTTTGTCTGTGGATGGAAGACTAGGGATAGGATAGACCTAGTCTTTCGTGCATGTATTAGTAGTGGGTTTTATAAATAACATGTTAGAATCCATCTCGCAATTAAGCCTGCGATATTTGGATAGGAGTTTCGGTAAAAAAGAAAGAAAGTAATATTAAATTTTTTATATCCGTATTATATTAGTCGAAAAGTTGGTAACATTGACTGTAAAAAAGACTAGGAAGTGAATATTAATTTTATCAGTTTTTTTATATCCGTATTATATTAGTCGGAAAAGTTGGTAACATTGACTGTAAAAAAGACTAGGAAAGTGAATATTAATTTTATCAGTTTTTTTATATCCGTATTATATTAGTCGGAAAAGTTTTTGACTGTAAAAAAGACTGGAAATAAATATTAATTTTATCAGTTTTTTAAAGTGGGAAGAGTTTAAGCGGTGACGAAACATGAAATTGTGGATAGAAGTAGACTTATGTGAAACCATTTTCATTCTTACTTGATGGCAGAGGGATTTGTAAACGAAAAGTTTATTTCCTAAAGGTAAAATAGAGCAAAATTAAAATAAAATAATGACTAACTGTTAATTAACTCAGGTTTGTTTCTTTAAAATCTGGAGTACAATTTAGAGTAGTTAGGGAATAATAGAATTGAATGATAGCTCATTCATTTGAATGTAATCCGACGGAACATGTATACTTTGTCTGTGGATGGAAGCATGATATTCAAGAAGGATTCAGTATATATATATATATATATATATATATATATATATATATATATATATATATATATATATATATATATATATATATATATATATATATATATATATATATATATATATATATATATATATATATATATATATATATATATATATATATATATAATTGCTATGCATGTTTGTTTAGGAACTTTTCTACAAATTTGTATCATATGTCAGTACATTTTAAGATACAGGGAAGTCTTCTTCAAAGTTTGAGTTATAAGATTTCCGTATTAGGATAGGATTCCCCGAAAAGCTGAGAATTAAGAACGAGGCTTATCTCTGAAACTAAATAGGAGGAATTTGAACTCGCAATAATAGTTTTATGATAAGTATAGGGAGGTAGAGGAAGGGGGGGAAGATGGAGCCGGTATCTAAATAAAAATTTTTGAGTCATAAACATAAATCGGTTTATTGGTTTTCAGTACAACTCTCTCTTGCTTGGCCAGAGTTCTAAAGTGAAGTTAGTTTCAGAATAGAAAACCCAACTACATCGTGCTGAAAGGCGCTATACCCAAAACGTCGACAGGGAAAATAGTCGACAGGTCAAAGGGTCGATACTTTTGAAAAAAAATGTGTCGATCACTTTTCTTTTCAATTTCAACGTGTAGACAGGTCAAAGGGTCGACACTTTTGAAAAAAATGTGTCGATCACTTTTCTTTTCAATTTCAACGTATCGACGCTTTGGCCAAATGTGAAAAAAAAATGTGTCGACTGTTTGACCAACATCGTATTTTTTTTATATAGATAAATCGATGTGTAAACCTATTTTTTTAATTTTATTATTATAATAATTATGAATATATCTTTTTAATTTTCAATATATTATTTTAGTTGATGCATGGCACACGAACATTTGTCTACGGGGACTCTGCCTCTGTACACCCCCGACCCGTGAGTGATGATATATACCTATCTATTTATTGTGTCGACGATTTGGACGAGTTATAAAAAATAATTGTCGGCCCTTTGACCTTGCCAAAAAAAGTTGTCGACGTTTTGGACAAGTGAAAAAATTTTCTTAATGACGTGTCGGTCCTTTGACCTGTCGACTGTTTGGGGTAATCCCGTGTTTAAATTACTTAAGGAATAAATCCACAACCTTCTTGAGGCTCTGAATCTTCAAATTATAAATATAATAAGTCTACCGTGGCTCGAACGGTAGGGTGATTGACTCACGTGCTTGAGGGGGCCGGTTCGATCCCACTTCGGGATCCTAGGTATATACTACCTAGAAAGTTCCTCTCCTCGAATAGGGCAATGCCCGTGAGATGTGAACTTTAATATAAAAAAAAAAAAAAATATAATAAGTATAATTGTAGCCATTATATACTTAGTCTGTGTTGCAGCTTATCGTATATAAGTGATTTCAACGCAACAGTTAGAGAGATCATTTATTTATAAATGAAACTGTAATAAGTTTCATTTAATATTGGTGGTTTTTTTTTTAAATCCCAATGATTTTTTCTTATTTCTAATAAAACAATGACCCTTAAATAAAAATTAGGCCTTCCCCATTTTTCGCCTCTTTTGCTCTTCTGTATAAAGAATTGGAAATCATTCAAAATAAGGCAGTCCTATACTATTATTATTTTTAATGAAAAAAAAATATATATAGATCTTTATTTTTTTTTTCCTTTTTCCCTAATAAGTGTTTGTTGAATGTTCCTTCAATTGTAGTTAATAATAACTGAAGAATACAATGGCAGAAATAAGTTTCATATGAATGTAAAAAGAAAATTGTGTGATTTTGCTTTCGGCAATAACTGAGAGAGCGCCATTTGTATTTATTTCTTTCCGGTTTTCTTCAAAGTTATTTTCTTCACATACATATCTGTCATCCTATTTCTCTAGCTTTTTAATTTTCTTTTCTATCCATTTTCCATTTCTTTATCTTTATCTCTTATATATATATATATATATATATATATATATATATATATATATATATATATATATATATATATATATATATATATATATATATATATATATATATATATATATATATATATATATATATATATATATATTATTATTATGTTAACATATTGTATTTCGGTCGGCATTTTCATTAGGCCTATTTACACTTCAATTTTTTTTTTCCTTTGATGTGTAGAGAGAGAGAGAGAGAGAGAGAGAGAGAGAGAGAGAGAGAGAGAGAGAGAGAGAGAGAGAGAGCTCTGGAAATATCTGTATTTAACTCTTGATACAGATATGAAGGCTAGGCATTTATTGACAAAATTACAGAAGGAATGTTCTTTTTTCCACCAATTATTAAATGTGCAGTTTATTTCTGTTCAAAACTTCCGTCAGACCAATGAATTGAATGTGTGGTTCATATGTGCGTGTAAAACAAGTATAATAAAAAGGAATAAACGCGTTTGTTATTAGTGTACATCTGTAAAGTTTTTTGTCAGACCAATGTATCAAATACGATGTTTATTCGTGTGTGTGTGTGCAGCATTATTTTTCAAAGTATATTTGATAATATATCTCCAACTTCCTCAATCTCTACATATAAATTGTTTAGATTTCTGAAAATATCGATTTTTCATTCGTAAACTTTTCGATTATTTGCTTGTAAATAGATTCAATGTTTAGAATTCGATTTCCTTTATCCTATTTTCCCACTCTATCCAAAACATATTTTCCCTTTGAAATATATATATATATATATATATATATATATATATATATATATATATATATATATATATATATATATATATATATATATATATATATATATATATATATATATATATATATATATATATATATATATATATACACATGTTTTGGGAATTTCTTACCTAATTATATGTAAACCAAATTATATAACTGTAAATATATAATTTTATATAAAATAAGATATTTTTATTTATAATTATTAGTATTTGTTTTTATTCCTTAAATAACTTCCTATATATTCTTAGAATGAAAGTAAATTTATAATTGGTATCCAGGATGAAATAAGCGATTATATATATATATATATATATATATATATATATATATATATATATATATATATATATATATATATATATATATATATATATATATATATATATATATATATATATATATATATATATATATATATATATATATATATATATATATATATACCTTTCGAGACTTTGTTATAAAATTTCCCACCCACCCCATCCCCCACCCATTCTCTTACCTCCCCAAGTATTCTTGTCCCCCTAATTCCCCTCCCTACTCCTCCTCACCTTACTTCTGAATCAGGATTTTCCTTTATTATTATTATTATTATTATTATTATTATTATTATTATTATTATTTATTATTATTATTATGTAAATTTATTATTTATCCTTTAATATATTATTATTATTATTAATTATTATTTAATTAATAATTATTATTAATTTATTATTTATTTTTTTATTATGCTTTCTCTTATTATTTTCCTGTTTTTTCTTTTTGTTTAGTATTTATAATGGAATGAATTTTTTATTGCCATATACTCGTTATATATATATATATATATATATATATATATATATATATATATATATATATATATATATATATATATATATATATATATATATATATATATATATATATATATATATATATATATATATATATATTATATTTTTGTTTTTGTTTTTTTCAGTGTATTCACAAAAGTCGAAAAATGTTTGAGAGGAAAAATCCCTGGGTAACTTGGAAACGAAAATTCAACTGAAATTTATTTTATTCCTAAAAAATAATTTAAAATTTCAAGAAAAACGAAGAATGGCCTTCTCAGGGAAATACTTTTGGTTCGCCGTTTTAGCTCTGATATTTCTGAACACCGTCCATGGATTCGATATCAATGATCTTGGTAATATCAGCGCGAGTTGTCATTCGCGAGGAAGATGTCAGACAAGAAGAGGAAGTCGCTTAGATCTCTCCATGGATTGGGTCTCTGTGAATTGCTTTTGCGACGAAGCGTGTATCGAGTACGGAGATTGTTGTCTTGAAGCTAAAACGTACGATGTAGATAAAATGAAAACTGCACACTCTAAATTCGAGTGTGTACGTATCGAATCTTATGGATCTTTTTACATGAGAGGAGAGTGTGCAAATGATTGGAGTTCTAAAGATATAGCAGAGTTATGTCATAAAGCATCACCATCCAACTCGGCTTACAGCAATGATCCTTTCCTCGATATGCCGGCAACTAGTCTGAATACAAGCATTACTTATAAAAATTACTATTGCGGCCTCTGTAATAATGAAAACATGGAAGACCTTGAAATTTGGCAAGCTGAAATAGCTTGTTCTGTAATTGACAACTTTGAAAAAGAATATTTGAGTAAAAATCTTCAATATGTTAATGGTTCTTGGGGAATTTTCGTAAATAATTCTGAGAGCGCTGAGGACTCTTTTAAAATTTGCGACATAATTCCCTTTGTTAAAGAAACTGTTGTTCATAAAATTAGACGCTGTAAGGATTACTCATCAACATGTTCTCCTAAGTGGAAAGACAAACATGTAGAAGATCTTTGTCATTCGTACACTACTGTTGTTTATGGATTTCCTCCAGAATACATTGATCATAATGAAACCTCTACGGAAGTCTCGCCGTACCAATCCTACGACTCCTATGCTTATAGAAATTATCACTGTGCCATCTGTAATTTTATAAAAGATAAGGATCTAACATGTCATGAAAGACAATTCAGGATAGCACCATCTGCGAGGCCTGTTTCGTTCACGGTTCTTTTTGATTTCGGTGTTAAAGATCATGGTTGCCCAAAAGGAGAAATATGGAACCCTTTTTCTAATACATGCAGATTAGTAGTTTGTCTTGATAAAAACTCCGAATTCAGGAATGGACGATGCATAAAACAGTTTGACAGAATACTTGAACAGCCAGATTTAAATAATACCATTACTGATCATTCGGATTCAAATAACACTGAAAATTATCTAAACGAAAACTCTACTATGAAATGCGACAAGATGTTTATAAATGAAAGCGACTTCACCAGAGGTGAAGATGGCCAAATCAAATTGCTTACGTTTCGTCGAGTCTATAAAGAAGATGAATACGAAATATATAAAGAAGGAATCCTGGTTTGCATACCAGACAGCTACACTAGGTTAATGGGTTGGTTAACTCTAATAGGATTAGGAACTTCCTGTTTATTTCTTACTGTTCATTTGGTAATATTTTTCATCGTGCCAGACTTGAGGAATCTTTCAGGCAAAAATTTGGCATCAATGTGCGTGGCATTACTTGTTGCATATATTTGCTTTCTTGTGGCATCTCTCAAAGAAAGTGGCACTAACAACTGCCCAGTCGTTGCCTCAGTTATGTATTACTTTTTCCTAGCTTCATTTTGTTGGATGAACGTTATGGCGTTTGACATCTGGAGAACTTTAAGTAGAGCTACATCCGAACTAAGATTAACTGCTGGCAAACAATGGAGGAAATTTCTTTTATATTCGCTATATGCTTGGATCACCCCATTGATATCTTTAATAATCATCCTTACAATAGACCTTCTCAAACCGAGTTGGATTGATCCTACTTATCTACCGGAGTTAGGCTATCGTCTCTGCTGGTTTGGACAGCGTAAGGCAATTCTCATTTATTTCGCTGCTCCATTGGCGCTCATAATGGTTCTAAATCTTATATTTTTCACACTGGCTGTCAAAATGGTAGCTCCATCATCTCATTCAACCAACAGATCTTGTACACAAACGCAACAGATTCAGCTGAAGTTGTATTTACGCTTGGCTCTTCTCATGGGTTTGAGTTGGATTATCGGGATAATAGCTGGTTATGTTCAGATGGAATACATCTGGTATTTCTTCTTATTACTAAATACTTTCCAAGGTCTGTACATTCTTCTAGGCTTCACTTGTACGAAGAAGGTAAAGAAAGCCTTAGAAGAGAAGAGAAATTCTTTACGAAGGTCGTCCTCAAGTACTAAAAGACCGAGCAAATCTTTGTGCAGACAAATATTGAATTACCAGGATTCGAACGTCTCTCATATGTCCAACTCCTCGTCAACGAATCTCAGTACCGTAACGAATCAGTCATCGTTGACATCGAAGTCTTCTTCGCCCTAGCCGTACAAACTTTTAAGTCATATATATATATATATATATATATATATATATATATATATATATATATATATATATATATATATATATATATATATATATATATATATATATATATATATATATATATATATAATATATATATATATATATATATATATAAATATATATATATATATATATATATATATATATATATATATATATATATATATATATATATATATATATATATATTATATATATATATATATATATATATATATATATATATATATATATATATATATATATATATATATATATATATATATATATATATATATATATATATATATATATATATATATATATATATATATATATATATATATTATATATATATATATATATATATATATATATATATATATATATATATATATATATATATATATATATATATATATATATATATATATATATATATATATATATATATATATATATATATATATATATATATATATATATATATATATATATATATATATATATATATATATATATATATATATATATATATATATATATATATATATATATATATATATATATATATATATATATATATATATATATATATATAGTGAATTTAGTTATTATATATATATATATATATATATATATATATATATATATATATATATATATATATATATATATATATATATATATATATATATATATATATATATATATATATATATATATATATATATATATATATATATATATATATATATATATATATATATATATATATATATATATATATATATATATATATATATATATATATATATATATATATATATATATATATATATATATATATATATATATATATATATATATATATATATATATATATATATATATATATATATATATATATATATATATATATATATATATATATATATATATATATATATATATATATATATATATATATATATATATATATATATATATATATATATATATATATATATATATATATATATATATATATATATATATATATATATATATATATATATATATATATATATATATATATATATATATATATATATATATATATATATATATATATATATATATATATATATATATATATATATATATATATATATATATATATATATATATATATATATATATATATATATATATATATATATATATATATATATATATATATATATATATATATAGTAATATATATATATATATATACAAATTAACCTAGTCGTTTTCATGTCAGTTGTAATTATGTAGATAATATTTTTCATGTTATTAGTATAAATTTTTTTATTCTAATTTTAATATTATAAGAAAATAATTATTTTTATTGTAAAATTTACAATACTTGCCTTGAATAAAAATTTTAAAAAATATTTAATATTTTTCTTGATTCCTTTTTATTTAATTTTTTATTTATTTATTTATTTTTTGTCAATATATTTTACTTGATTGATTGATTGCTTATTCTTACAGTATTTATTCCTTTCAGGCTACTGTCAATTTTTAACTACTTTCTTTCCTGTTTTTGCCCTCTATAAATTTTTTTTTTTTTTTGTGCTGTTTTTGCCCTCTATAAGCAAAATTCAAAGATTCTACCTGTAAATA
>SEYY01025086.1:47500-60000 GCA_009176605.1 Armadillidium nasatum
AATAATAATAATAATAATGATGATGATGATGATGATGATGATGATGATGATGATGATGATGATGATGATGATGATGATGATGATGATGATAATAATAATAATAATAATAATCATAATAATGATATAATAATTTACCATTATTATAATTTTTATTATTATTATCATTATTATTATTATTATCATTATTATTATTATTAGTAGTAGTATTTTTCCTAGTTGTAATAATAGTATCTGAATTTCATTTACTGTGTCTTATTTGATTTTGAAATAATAATAATAATAATAAATAAAAAAAAAACTGTCTACTACACTGCAAAAATTGTCCTAATGAATCGTTGGGACTGGTGGCAAAAAAATGTCCAATTCAGTTATTTTTTTATTGGAAAATAAATCGGTGAAGTGACTTATACTTAATATGTCTTTTCTCTATTGAAAATTTTACTGCTACATTTTTGCCACTTGTCCCAACGATTCGTTAGGACAATTTTTGCAGGTTATCAACAGTTATTCTTCGTCTGTTCACGTAAGCCTAAATAACCGTTTTTAATTTTCTCTTTCGTCTCTTTTATCTTCGGTAAAACTTGTAACAGGGTGGTGCACATTGTTAGAGGTTCTCATTTTAACTATTTTATGAATTGGTTTAAAAAATAGTTCAATACCGTATAACACTCACCCTTCTTATTGTAATCGTTTGATATTTATTAAACCCCGTTTTCTATTTTCAAAATTTTATGCATCGAAACTCCTAACTTCTTCATCCTCTTCTCCTTCTCTTAAACGTTTAACCTAATCAACCATTTCCGGTAATCCACATCCACATCCTCAGTGTTTAGATTTTTTTTCTTAATTGTTTGTTATTTTTTTTTTATTACTATTATAAAGATTTTAGAATAGCTTTAAACATAATGGAAAAATTGGAGTCATTTTGACATCTTTTTAGGCTAATTTAATTTATTTAGATAAAAAATATAAAACTTAATAATGTTCATTATTAAATATAATAATTTTTTTTTTTAATTTAATTTAAATTAATATATTTTTACAATATGTCATGCAATTAAAAATATTATATGAACAAATTTAATAGACCAAATTTAACTTAACGGGAGATAGGATACGTAAGAGTGTCCCCCCCCCCCCCCTGCAAAAGGTTTCAAATTTGATTTTATTTCTTTAATGGTAAATTATAGGTTGAAATTTCTATTATTATTATTATTATTATTATTATTTTTATTATAATAATAATTAGATATCCCAATAAAGCTGTATTTTGTTGACAGCTTTTCAGATAGTTTAGCTATTGTCAATAGAAAACCTGTTCTTAAGTTTTGCTTTCAAGCGATTAATGGATAAACTGATATGTACAATAATAAATAAATTTATCTCAAACGATTATACAGTATTCACATAAATAACAATATAAATATGATTAGTAGACACCATGGTCATATGGAGTAAAAACCCACTATTACATCCGGAATACTTTCCATTAATTTTTTTTCTGGAGTAAAATAAGACTCCTGCCATCCCTGAGGCTAATCTTTGATCCAAGCATCTGTCTTCCCTTAAATACTAAAACTGATTTATTTATACTAAATTTCTCTTTTGAGAGACTATAGTTATGGAACCTGCTGATACAGTTATTGTCTGTAAACTCGGAATTATGTATGCACACACACACTTATGACCCATATATATATATATATATATATATATATATATATATATATATATATATATATATATATATATATATATATATATATATATATATATATATATATATATATATATATATATATATATATATATATATATATATATATATATATATATATATATATATATATATATATATTATATATATATATATATTTGTTTTTATATTTTTATATTTTATATATATATATATATATATATATATATATATATATATATATATATATATATATATATATATATATATATATATATATATATATATATATATATATATATATATATATATATATATATATATATATATATCACGTAGAGTGGGATGCAAACTATGAGGTGAGAAAGATTAAATTTGCGAAGAAATGAAGCTGTTAAAAAAAATAAAAAAAAAATATCCACAGAAAAGATGCGGCTGGAGAAAAGTAGATGTTACAACAATAAAACCTAAATTTAAAAATCCAAAAAAATAATTCATGTAAAGACTTTGCATCCCTTGTAATGCGATTGTCCTGTAGAAAAAATGAATTGCGAGTAGATTGCCCTTTGGAGCACCTGCTAATGTCGTAACGTTGAGAGAGAGAGAGAGAGAGAGAGAGAGAGAGAGAGAGAGAGAGAGAGAGAGAGAGAGAGAGAGAGAGAGAGAGAGAGAGAGAGAGAGTTTATAAGTTTTTTATTCTTGAATTCTGCAATATTCTAAGGACAGAAAGACAAGTGAAGCTGTTGCACCCACGCCAAAATGTGGGAGCAGAATATATATATATATATATATATATATATATATATATATATATATATATATATATATATATATATATATATATATATATATATATATATATATATATATATATATATATATATATATATTATATATATATATATATATATATTATATATATATACTTTTTAATTATATCTACACCAGGCTATTTTTTTCAATTTTTCGTTTTTTTTTTTTTCTATTTTCTTTTTCTTCTTCTTCTTCTTTCTTCGCAAACGTGGCAATTTTTTATATAGCCAACTTTTATTGTTATTTTGCAAATTTTTTTTGTTGCAATAAATTTATTTTAATATATAAATTTGCTGGCCGTTAGGCCTACATTTACCCTTCAAGTCAGGTTATGTTAAGTCGAACTAGTTTGTTGGGGAAAAAAATGAAAGGAAAAGACATGAACTATATATATATGAAATTTATAAAATATACTCTCGACACATTGGCTGCATTTTAGAATTTTTCGCAACTTTTTTTTTAATTTTTAAAACTCGAGTTTTAAAAATCGAAAAAAAACGAGAAACAAATTTGCGTTTATCGGCTTTTTAAATATTTTTTTCGTTTTTTGGGGTTCGTATTCTACAAATAATGTAAATTTCGTTACAATCGGCTGGGGTAATATACTTTAAAAGATCATATATATAATTAATATATAATAATATATATATATATATTATATATATATATATATATATATATATATATATATATATATATATATATATATATATATATATATATATATATATATGTGGTGTGTGTGTGTGTGTGTGTGTGTGTGTGTGTGTGTGTGTGTGTCTGTAATTTTTTCAAGATTTCGTAACGAAAATAAAGAACTTGGTAATCTCCGAATAATTATTGTAAAGAACAAAAAAACAAAGAAAGAAATATCAATTTTAAATTTTAATTACTTTTTTTAATAGATATAAATGACTTGTCCCTGCCGGAAAAGCCTAAGGCTACAAACGTCTTAAAAATTGCCTAGAGAGAATCCGAACTTTTTATTGTAACCGAAAAAATTTCAAATGAAAACATTGAAAAAGGAAGGAAACGAAATTGAAAAAAATAAAATAATTAAATAAATAAATAAATAAATAAAAAAGAAAGAAAGGAAAAGTAGGTTTTTATCTTTCCAATTAATTAATTTGGAAAGAAAGATAATTTTTTTTTCATTATTAGTTTTTTCTTTGTTATTATTGTCATTAGAATATATTTTCATATTTTGACCATCCTTCCGGTATAAATTGTACTCGAATACACACACACACAGACACTCACATATATATATATATATATATATATATATATATATATATATATATATATATATATATATATATATATATATATATATATATATATATATATATATATATATATATACCTGACATCCACGAATATCCTACCTAATTTAGGGAGTAGTAACTATACTCTTTGACCATTAAACAACAGCAGTTCTGTCTTGTTTGGTTTCTTCTGGTTTGAAGAATAGTGTTGACATCAATTTGCGTCCTTGGTTGCATTGATCCAACCCTGAGGATCGGCCAAATTGTTCGGATATCTTCAGGAGTTTCAACCTTTGTCCAAGTACTACCACAGATTCTCAAACGGATGTAATCCTGATAAATATATTAGTCAACCAATGTGTGAGAGATTCATATATTGATAATGAAGTGAGATTTTACACAACTGGAGGTCAAATAACAGATATTACGGAACGTACCACCATCTTGAACATCTTAAATACAGTCTTCATGAAGTACTTTATTAGCTTTTGTCAAGTACTCTACTTATCATTAGAACACTCATACTGGCAAAACAAACACTATCAAACGTTTCCGATCAAAGACTGACCAATATCTAAGTTTCCAAAAACCATAGAAATCGTTTATTTTTCCCAATAACTATCCAGGCCTCTTCCGGGATATCTTGTTCAAGATATTCATTAAATAAAGTTTCCTTAGAGTAGCCCGATCAGTAATATGTTGCTTACATGGAAAAACTATTGCCTGAATCAAAAGCTTTTTTGAAATCACTTTACACTCTACTCGGCAGAAATAATGCTAATAATAATAATGCTAATAATAATAATAATATAATAATAATAATAATAATAATAATAATATAATCAGTTCCTGCTTAAAAGCACTAACTTTTAATTGAAATTAAAAACTGCAATGAACTGCAGAAGACAACTCGCTTTGTCAAGGATGGAAACTTCTTGAATTCTGTGTTTTTAGGAGTTTTCAAAGGCAACTGAACGCACCACCTCTGTTTTACGACAAACGTAACATCTTCATTGAGACCATAATATATATATATATATATATATATATATATATATATATATATATATATATATATATATATATATATATATATATATATATATATATATATATATATATATATATATATATGTGTGTGTGTGTGTGTGTGTGAGTGAGTGAGTGTGTGTGTGTGTGTGTGTGTGTGTGTGTGTGGTGTGTGTGTGTGTGTGTACCGTATGCCTCATTGCCTATGCCAAGAGGGACTTACCCTTATGTGGGCAAATAAATAATTAAATAAGCGTAAAGGGCCCATTCAAACTAAATTCTTCTTCTTAGAAAATGTGGGTACGTATCTTGTAATATTAGTATTAATAATGTGGGTATTTTTAATAGTATTATGGGTGCTTTTAATATGAAAAAACTTTATTTCGTAAAACGGTTATATATATATATATATATATATATATATATATATATATATATATATATATATATATTATATATATATATATATATATATATATATATATATATATATATATATATATAATAATATATATATATATATAAAAAAAAGTAAACTTTTTTATTATTATTATTTCAAATTTAACCATAAGGGAAATGTATTCTAGAGGAACGATATATATAAATGGGCATAGGCAATACCAAAATCGATATTTCGATATTTTAGTTTCAATTAATATAAGTAATATCAAAACCCGATTTTTCGATACTTTAATACCTTTTAAATTATATAATGTGTAAAAGTATATTTTTCGATATTTAGAACATATTCAATAAGAAAATCGATTGTCAGTATTTAAAAACCTACTTACTACTACTATTACTACTACTACTTGATGATTAAATTTAAAATTAAAATTGAAACATCGATATTTTTCAGACCATTAAATTTGATGATATGAAAATTCGATTACCAATATTTAAGAATTTATTAAATTTGACAATTAAATTTGAATAATTCGAAATCGATATATCGATATTTTAGTTTATTTTGGATTGGGAGATATCGGAAGTGATTTACCGATATTTCATCACCTAAAAACTGACTTAGGACTTCATTTTGTCATTTGGGATAAATAATAATAATAATAATAATAATAATAATAATAATAATAATAATAATAATAATAATAATAATGGGGAAAAGAACAGGAACAATCATTTTTATTATTATTAGTTTTATTATTTATTATCATTATTTTATCACATAAAACACAACTACTATTATTAATACTACTACTATTAATAATGATAATAATAAATAAAAAAGAAAAACAAGAACATAACCAAGAAAAAGATATATTATTATTATTATTATTATTATTGTGATAGGAGAGAAATTCTGAAGCGAAAATCCTACTATAAACCAACGGAAAACCTCAAAATTCGGGAGACGGTCTTCGAACACGGATACGATATCGTGGGAAGAGAGAGAGAGAGAGAGAGAGAGAGAGAGAGAGAGAGAGAGAGAGAGAGAGAGAGAGAGAGAGAGAGAGAGAGAGAGAGAGAGAGAGAGAGAGAGAGAGAGAGAGAGAGAGAGAGAGAGAGAGAGAGAGAGAGAGAGAGAGAGAGAGAGAGAGAGAGAGAGAGAGAGAGAGAGAGAGAGAGAAAGAGAGAGAGAGAGAGAGAGAGAGAGAGAGAGAGAGAGATAGAGACAAATACTATATATATATATATATATATATATATATATATATATATATATATATATATATATATATATATATATATATATATATATATATATATATATATATATATATAAGATAAGTACCAATTATATTTTTATTGTTTATTTTAAACATTTATTTCATAATTTGTTTGTTTGTTTGTTTGTATGATTAATTATTCATTGTTCGTGTGATATTATTGTTGTTATAGTTATTATTATTATTATTATTATTATTATTATTATTATTATTATTATTATTATTATTATTATTATTATTATTATTATTATTGTTATTATTATTATTTTTTCTTTTGGCTCCTTGATATGCTTTTTATTGTTTTAACACCCCGTTTTAGATCGTTTACTGTTTGTATATGTACGTTCGTGTGCTTGTGAGTGTGCGCGAGTGTGTTTGTGTGTGAGTGTGGGTGAGTGCTTGTGTGCTCTTCGAATGACGAGACTGAGAGGGTGTGTTGGTGGGTGCAGACGGGGGCTTTCTATTGACTTTCCCAACGTCCGTGGCCTTCGCTCTAATATCGAATCTGTGGAATATCACCTCTTTAATTCTCATTCTAACCTTTTGCTTCTGTCTGAAACCCAGTTGGACAGGGATTCTTTCTTAAACAACCTCAATGTCTCCAACGACAACTTTTTTCCCAATTTCCGACTAAATGGTGGTGTCTGTGCCTATATTAACATTAACACTCCTGTGACACGTCTCGTAAATCTAGAATCTCCTAATTTCGATGTTTTATGGCTTAAAATCTGTCTTCCTACTACTACAATTATCTTGTGTTTCTGCTACTGCTCCCCTAATGGAACAGATTTTCCAGTTTTTTTCAATATCTTACTACTACTCCCACGAGACTGTCACTTCTTCTCATCCAAATGCTGAAGTCCTCTATTTAGGGGATTTCAACGTACACCACACTGAGTGGTTGGGCTCCTCTCATACTGATACAGGTGGGAGGGAGGCCAAATCATTCAGCATTCTTAACGATCTGGAGCAGTTGATTAGGGAACCCACACACATTCCAGATCGTCCTAACCAGTTCTTGAATACACTTGATTTATGCTTCACCACTACTCCTTCTAGATATAAATACACCATTTTCCCTCCTATTGGTAACTCTGACCATAATCTTATAGCTCTTAGTTATAATGCTTTCTCTCCAACAGCTCCACCATGCCCTAAACGCACTTTCTGGCACTTTAATCGGGCTAATTGGGGGGCAATGCGTCCGCTTCTTTGCTAACTATCACTTGGAATGAATCTTGCTTTGGGTTGAAGGACGCTTCTGGTCTCTGATGAATAGATAGGGTCCTTAATCACTTGATGGAATGTGCTGGTTCATTCCATCTTCAACTAAATCTTTTTCTCCTCAAAATCCATTGGTTCGATGGCAATTGTTCTCTTGCTCTTCGGGAGAGAGACAATGCTTATCGTGAATGGAAAAACTCTCCTTCTCCTATCACTCTTGCTAATTTTCATTCAGCTCGGAATCGTTGCAGGGATGTTCTTCGACGGACTAAGCGTACTTTCACTAAAAGGAAGTGCGCTGACCTCCATGGTTCTCCTACTGATAAAAATTTCTGGCCTCTTGTCAAAAATATCTCTTAATAACTTCTGTAAATCTGCCTTTCCTTCCTCTTATTCGCTCTGATGGTTCTGTAGCTAATACTCCTTCTGAAAAGGCTAATCTCTTCGGCCTCCTTTTCTCATCTAATTCCACCCTGCTCGATTCTGGCATCCCTTCTCCTCTCAGGTGTCCCATGTCTCTACCTGTAATTACTCATGATCAGGTGCATGGGATCCTGAAATCTATGAACGTCAGGAAGGCCAGTGGCCCGGATGGCATTCCCCTCGTGTTCTGAGGGAGTTGTGCTTCCGAGTTAGCGCCTGTCCTCGTTCAGCTCTACTCTCTATGCTTAATACTAATACTTTTTTCCTCAGTGCTGGAAGCGTCGCATTTGTTCAGCCGATCCCGAAAAAAGGTAGCCTCCTCTAACCCTTCTAACTATCGACCTATAGCTCTCACTTGTGTTCTATCTAAAATTTTTGAAACTCTCCTCAACTCTCATTTCCTGGATCATTTGGAGTCTCATTCTCTTCTCTCAGATCAACCAGTATGGCTTTCGACGCTCGAAGTCAACTGGTGACATACTATCTCTCTTACTGATCTATGTCTTCTGCCATTAGGGACTTCGGGGAGTCTTGTGTGGTGGCGCTTGACATATCCAAGGCTTTTGACTGGGTATGGCATGCGTCGCTGCTCTCCAAGCTCCCTTCCTTTGGGTTTCCTCCTTCCCTTTGCTTACTTTTGTCTAGTTTTCTCTCAGATCGTTCCATTTCGGCACTTGTAGATGGAGCGACCTCTTCCTCTTTTCCTGTCAACTGTGGTGTTCCTCAGGGTCCTGTTTTATCTCCAACTTTATTCTTACTTTTCATTAACGATCTTCTCAACTGCACTTCTAACTCTGTTCACTCTTATGCTGATGACTCAACTCTACATTCTTCTACTCATTTTAAATCTGCTCCCTCTTTTGCTTCTAGAGTTGCTTCTCGTCTTCAACTTTCCGATTCTATTCTTGCCGATCTGGATGGGATTTCCCGGTGGGGTCATAGCAACCTTGTGAAATTCAACTCTTTAAAAACTCAACTTCTTCACATCTCCCTCTCAAAAACACCTCCTAACTTTCCTATCCTCTTCGATGGCTCTCCCGTCTTACCTGTAAATAACATTAACATTCTTGGTCTAAACATAAACAACAAACTGTCTTGGAAACCTCATATCACAATGGTTGCTAAAGCGGCCTCTAAGAAGCTGGGAATTCTGTTCAGGTTGAGAGAATTTTTTTCTTCTGAGCAGTTACTCCAAATATATAAGGGTCTTATTCGCCCTTGTATGGAGTACTGTTCTCACATTTGGGGGGGCTCCGGCTCCTCCTCTCTTCTGGATAGGGTTGAGTCTAAAGCTAAAAGATTAATTAACTGTCCCCTACTTTCAAGCTCTCTTGACCCACTATCTCTGCGACGTGACGTTGGAGCACTATCCCTTTTCTATAGGTACTACAATGGCAGGTGCTCGAGGAAATTGGCCTCCCGCATTCTTCCACCGTTGCGTCGTCCTCGTTGCACAAGGGGTGCCCTGCTTTCACTCGAATTTTGCGTTGATGTAGGAAACCCCAGGCTATCCCGTTGTAGTGCCTCCTTCTTTCCAGCCACCTCTGTTCTGTGGAACTCTCTACCATCATCTATTTTTCCTCCTGCATTTAATCTTCCACTCTTCAAGGCTTCAGTCTGTGCCCACCTGAGAGATATGCGCTAAGTGTGTTTGAATGAGTTTTTCTTCATTTTGTGTATGCCCCCTACTTTTCCCAATGCAAAAGATCCACATGATTCAAGAGGTATAAAGGAGTGGTAGAACCGTTTCAAAGATGGCCGCACATCTGTCAAGATTGAAGCACGTTCTGGTAAGTCTTCAACCTCTCGAAATGTGATCGTCATTGACTAAGTGAGAACCCTGGTGATGTAGGATCGTTGAATCAAGATCATAGAACTAACATACAAGGTAGGGTCCGTTCATTCCATTATGAATGAGGATTTGAGCATCATAAGAATCTCAGGAAGCGATCGAGCAGAAGCAATGCCTTTTGGAGATCGCACATGACATGCTGGAGATGGATCGGAAGTCATATTTTCATGCGGATGCTGAATTATCGAAAGTGCGGATGCGGATGTCAGTTTTGATGAGGATGCGAATGCGTATGCCCGTCACTAATATATATATATATATATATATATATATATATATATATATATATATATATATATATATATATATATATTATAATATATATATATATATATAATATATATATATATATATATTATTTGTTACAAAAACCCAGGGTTGACCACTGCACTTTTATTAGATTACACTCATTATCAACATGGAAAGATATTTTTTAACAACAAGCTTTCGCTCTATATTTTGAGCCTCTTTCAGGTTGAAATGGATGACTGATTTGATGGAGAGATTCTCATGGCGTCTGGTTCATAGTTGGTTGTTTTATTAAAGATTTGTAGAAGGTGGATTGGCACATTATGGCATTTTGCAGTTGGTCTATTTTATAATCTCCTGTGCTTTGATTGTAATTTGGAATGTTATATATACAGAAAGATTCTGCTATTTTTCTTTTGTTGTAATCTAATAAAAGTGCAGTGGTCAACCTTGGGTTTTTGTAACAAATAATACATATAAGCGAGTGAATAAAACTCCACTACTTTAAATAGTATATATATATATATATATATATATATATATATATATATATATATATATATATATATATATATATATATATATATATATATATATATATATATATATATATATATATAATATATTAGTTAAGAAGCTTCTTTCCTAGTAAACCTTAATCTAATTAGAAAGATCAAAAGGTTTCTACACTGTGAACGTTTCACACCGTATCTCGGTCCGTTTTCAGCACATCCTAAATTTTACAAATTTCTATTTTAATATACAATCGAAATATAAATTCATTAACTGTCTATATGATATTTAAAATAATAATAATTGCAATAAAATAATAAAAAATAAAGTAATAATATTAATACTGAAATAACATAAATAAAAATAAAAAGGCTGGACTATTTTGGGAAAAAGGACTTCATTATTGAGTGAAAAGGACAATATATAGAAGAAGCTTTATCATTTAAAGATGGAGAATGAGTTTTTATATATAAAACTTCAAAATCCCACGATCAAGAAGGGAGAGATGCATGTTGAAGAATAGAGAAATTATAAGAATAAAAAGAGTGGGTATAAATGGTCTTTTATAGAAGAATGTAAAAAATAATAAAAAATAAAGTAATAATATTAATACTGAAATAACATAAATAAAAATAAAAAGGCTGGACTATTTTGGGAAAAAGGACTCATTTTTTATGAGTACTAAAGGAAACTCATCTATGCTTATCAATCCTTAATTTTAATTGTAGATCAGTTTGGCCTATACATGCCGCATTACAGCTGGCACACTTAAATAAATTTATGAGGATCTGAGAAAAACTGGGTGAGACTTCTTGTGTCTGAAGAAGCTTTAAATTGAGAGGAAGTTATAATTTATAAGAATGAACTGGCATTGCGGGAATGTAGTTTCAATTATAGTATGAATAGTTTTATAAAGTTGAGATGTAAGTGATCCTATTTAAGGAAGTTTTAAGTATATTTTTTGTTTGAGTACAGTAGGAAAATGAAGGGTGGGTCTGAAGATATTAGTGAGATACTCGTTAATACTTTTTTTTACTTGAAACTTTGGGAATAAATTAAAACGGAAAGGTATTTTCATAAATTTCATCTCTTTAGGGAATATATATATATATATATATATATATATATATATATTATATATATATATATATATAATATATATATATATATATATATATATATATATATATATATATATATATATATATATATATATATATATATATATAGTTTATGGATCGCATGTCATATTTTCTCATTTGCGGATGCGGATATAGAATTTTCGTCAAGTGCGGATGCGGATTCGGATGCAGATGTATAATTTTTGCAAGTTCGGATGCGGATGTTAATTTTAATGAGGATGTTTCGCGGATGCCATCAGTAATATATATATATATATATATATATATATATATATATATATATATATATATATATATATATATATATATATATATATATATATATATATATATATATATATATATATATATATATATATATATATATATATATATAATTCAAAATTTCGAATTCATTATTTCCTATACGTAAGTCCATGTTCTATTCAAAAAATAAATTTTAGGGTTCGCACATGAGCAATTATCCCCCAATTCCCGATTTCCTTTCGAAAATTTTTCCATGCATCTCCCAAACCCCCATTCGTAAACACTACCCTCCATATAATCTTTCTCCCTCCCTCCCTCCTACCTCCCTCGTTATTATAACAGTAAGATTTAAAAAAA
>SEYY01025086.1:65000-74503 GCA_009176605.1 Armadillidium nasatum
AGAGAGAGAGAGAGAAGGCAAACTCCAATCGCGTTGACTCATCAAGTCGTCTGGAGCTAGTCCTGACTGCTCACAACGAACAGCAAGTCATAAACAGATTAAATTTGTTAAAGAGAAACAGTGAAAATTCCTCTTTACAACAGTTGTCTATGATTCAACGAAAGGTAACTCCAATCTTACTCCAAGCAATGATACATCTATGGCTTTTCCATCATTCATGGAAACTAAAATTGAAATAATTGAACATGATCTTAAATTAGTATTAATTCTTGTGATATTTAAAAGTTTCCTGATTGCATTTGTATCTACAGCTGTTTTAATACAAATATTTATACATTCTGTCAACTTCGTTGCAAAGTAATATATATATATATATATATATATATATATATATATATATATATATATATATATATATATATATATATATATATATAATATATATATATATACAAATGAATGCCACACAAGCATATGTCTTCAGGGGCCTCGCTTCCCCGTACTCCCCTACCCGTGAGTGCTGTTTATTATAACTTACCATTTTAAATTCACTGGAAATGTATATCAATATATTCCCCTACATCCTCTCCCTTTCATTATATTAAGTGCATATTTTCTTTTACAACCTTAAAATATATGATTTGAAATTGTCCCTATGACGGTTGGCTTATAGATTACTTTTTTTTTACCTTTACTAGAAGGGAGTCTGCCATTTTAGTGTTCTAAGTTGCCCATTGCTTGGGCGATAGTGAGAAATAGTCCAATTTTAAATTAAGTTTTCGCTCAAGGTTTCTTAAACTTTATTTATTCAACATAAAAGAATGTTGGTGCTTCTATAATATCATGTTTACATACGAATACGCAAATGCATGGCACACGAGCATAGGTTTACTGAGAGACTCCGCTCCTCTCCCGTAATCTCCCTTCCCAGAGAGGCTATTATATTTTTGATTTATTAATAAATTAATTAAATATTTATTTATTTTGTCCTATATGTTGCGAAGGTATAACCAAATTTGTAGTTTGGAAACTACTGTCGGAATTCTAAAGTTTTAAATTGCTCGGAACCTCATTTTAATATATCACATTCTCCAGAACCTCATTTAATATATTAAATTTCCCAGAACTCCATTTTGATATATCAAATTCCCCAGAACCTTATTTTAATATTTTAAATTTTACAGAACCCCATTTTAATGTCAAATTTCCCAGAACCTCATTTTAATATATCACATTTCCCAGAACCTCATTTTAATATATCAAATTCCCCAGAACCCCATTTTAATATATCACATTCACAAGAACCCTTTTTAATATATCACATTCCCCATAACCCCATTTTAATATATAAAATTTCTCAGAACCCCATTTTGATATATCAAATTCCCCAGAACCCTATTTCAATATTTTAAATTTCCCAGAACCCCATTTTTTACTATCACATTCTCCAGAACCTCATTTAATATATTAAATTTCCCAGAACTCCATTTTGATATATCAAATTCCCCAGAACCTTTATTTTAATATTTTAAATTTCCCAGAAGCCCCATTTTAATGTCAAACTTCCCAGAACCACATTTTAATATCACATTTCCGAGAACCTCATTTTAAAATATCAAATTCCCCAGAACCTCATTTTAATATATATTCCCGAGAACTTAATTTTAATATATTAAATTTCCCAAAACCCCATTTTGATTTATCAAATCTCCAAAACCCTATTTTAATATTTTAAATTTCCCAGAACCCCATTTTAATGTCAAATTTCCCAGAACCCCATTTTAATATTTCAAATTCCCCAGAACTTCATTTTAATATATTAAATTTCTCAGAACCCCATTTTAATATAACAAATTTCCCAGAACCTCATTTTAATATTTCAAATTCCCCAGAGCCTCATTTTTATTTATATTCCAGAGAACATCATTTTAATATATTAAATTTCCCAGAAACCCATTTTGATATATCAAATTCCCCAGAACCCTATTTTACTATTTTCAATTTCTCAGAACCCCATTTTAATGTCAAATTTCCCAGAACCCCATTTAGATATACCTAATTCCAAAGAACCCCATTTTAATGTCAAATTCCCAAGAACCCCATTTTGATATGTCAAATTCCCCAGAACCTTATTTTAATATATTAAAATTTTCAGAACCCCATTTTGATAAATCAAATTCCCCAGAACCTTATTTTAATATTTAAATTTCTCAGAACTCCATTTTGATATATCAAATTCCCCAGAACCCTATTTTGATATTTTAAATTTCTCAGATCTCCATTTTAATGTCAAATTTCCCAGAACTCCATTTTGATATATCAAATTCCCCAGAACCCAATTTTACTACTTTCAATTTCCCAGAACACCATTTTAATGTCAAATTTCCCAGAACCCAATTTTAATATTTGAAATTCCCTAGAACCCCATTTTGATATATCAATTCGCCAGAACCCCATTTTAAAATGTCAAATTCCCCAGAACCCCATTTTCATATTCCCCACATCCCCATTTTAATATAGTCTATTAATAAAATAAAAACGAATATTAGAAACAGTTTCAAAACGAAACAAAATATAATAAACCAAAATTATGTAATTATACTAAATTTTCATTTAATTTTAAATTTTCTCATTTAAATTTTATTATTTTTATAATAATAATCTGGTAATTTAAAATTATATAAATATATAGATATTAAGTTTCTTAATTTTTTATTTAAACAGGAATAGTAGTCAGAAAAGGGGTTAGAAAAGTGGTCAGAAAAAGAAAAGAAAAACGTTTACATAGAAATCGAATATGGAATCGCTGTTTGCCCACCAGTGCCTATAGACAAAAACCCACAGAATATCCACCGAACGAGCCAGAATGTGATCTTAACTGCTTAGCCATAATAAATGTTATGTTTACCCTTTATAAAAAGATTTTATCTAAAACTACAAAACAACACAATTCTTCTATCCTAATATATATATATATATATATAATATATATATATATATATATATATATATATATATATATATATATATATATATATATATATATATATATATATATTATAATATATAAATTACGTATAATAATTTTTTATTTGATTTTTTTTTTCTCCGAAATTTTAAAATATTATTTTTAGAATAATAAATCTGTTGTCGGGATTCGGATATGTTAAAAGAATTTTAAAAAATCCCTTGGAGAGGGCTGCTGAATGCTTTTCCTCCAAAATGTGTTTTTTTATATATATAAATTCTAGATTTTCTTTTATGTTAGATGCATTTTACCTCTATATAATTAGGCCAACATTTGGTTAGGATAGATTTCAAAAATACTGTGGTCTATTTAATACAAATTATCCCTACAGTAGTATACCTGGCACTTTCTCAGGGTGCCAGATTTAGGTACCTCGAAAAAATCTGGCAACCCCCCAAAAATGGTATCAGAAAGTTACCGATTTCACATCACTCTCTTTCCATTTTGTAGTTCAGTCCGGATGAAAGTTTTTCGAATATGGGGGTCCGGTGGTCCGTGAACCGACAAAGAAAAGGTCTGGAAGGTCCCTGAGAATGTAGCATTGCACGCAAATGCAGAAAAGACCGTTAGGCTTAGGATGCCAGATTTTACGAGGTAGCCAAATCTGGCACCCTGAGTGTAGCATTGCACGCAAATGCAGAAAAGACCGTTAGGCTTAGGATGCCAGATTTTTTCGAGGTAGCTAAATCTGGCACCCTGAGAAAGTGCCAAGTATACTACTCCCTACGTTCAAATTCTTATAAACTGATATACTTTCAAGGTATATATATATATATATATATATATATATATATATATATATATATATATATATATATATATATATATATATATATATATATATATATATATATATATATATATATATATATATATATATATATATAATATAAAATTGAGACGTGGGCTTAGATTTAAACAAAAAATAAAGAAGTGCCACTAAGAAACCTCGACTTGGGATGATGGTGCCATGCATTGACGTTTATTTTTTTTGAAATGTCAGTCATACTAAAATCGATGGTAATTAATCCTAGTTAAACATAAATTGATAAAAATATTTGGAAATGTTGGCATCAAAAATTTATTAACATAAATGTTTTAAAAAATGATAAATTTATAGTTGTTTAAATTATTAAAATTTTCATAGCTATATTTCTAAGCTTAATTCATCTTTCATGCATTAGGGTTGTCAGATTTTTTGTACGAGGAATATGAAGAATGATAAAAATCCTCGAATAATTTCTAAAGAAAATAGAAACTGCATTACACTGACAATTAGTAGTGCTGCAGGTAGAAACATGTTATATTAGGGCTTGTTACATAATTGATTAGTATTCTTCATGTGGCAGAACTATACCCAGTCAAATGTACGCACTATCGACTGGGGAAAAAAAAGCCTAACGATTTTTTCTGCAATTACGTACAATATTGCATTCTCAGGGACCTTCTTGACCTTTTTTTACGGTTCACGGACCTCCGCAGACCAATACCCCCCGATTCGAACCGATTTCAGCCGGATTGAACCGCAAAAAAAGGTTCAGGAAAGAGAGTGGAGGTGAACGTAGCAATTCTATTCTTGTAGATCTGGATGGAATTTCCCAGTGGGGTCGTCTCAACGTTGTAAAATTCAACTCTAAAAACTCAACTTCTTGAAATCTCCCTCTCAAAGACACCTCCAAACTTTTCTATTTCTTTCGATGGTTCTCCCATCTCTCCTGTTGACAATATAAACATCCTTGGCCTTCATATAAACAAAAAAATGTCTTGGAAACCTCATATCACAATGGTTGCTAGGTCGGCTTCAAAGAAGCTGGGAGTTCTGATAAGACTGCGAGATTTTTTTTTCTTCCTCGCAGTTACTCCAATTATACAAGGGTCTCATCCGCACTTGTATGGAGTACTGCTCTCATATCTGGGGTGGCTCAGGTTTCACCCGTCTTTTGGATAAGGTTGAGTCAAAGGCTAAAAGACTTATAAACTGTTCCGCTCTTTCTAATTCTCTTGACTCTTTATCTTTGCGACGTGACGTTGGTGCTTTGTCTCTTTTCTATAGGTACTACAGCGGCAAATGCTCGAGGGAACTATCCACTCGTATACCTCCACCTTTATGGCGTCCTCGTAGCACAAGGGGTGCATGTCCGCGTTTCAATTTTGCGTGGACATAGGCAACTCTAAGCTTGTCCGCTGTGGTTCCTCCTTCTTTCCTGCCACTTCTGTTTTATGGAACTCTCTCCCATCTTCTGTGTTTCCTTCCGAATTTAATCTCAATTTCTTTAAAGCCCGCGTTTGCATTCACCTAAGAAATTTCTTTTAGGTGGGTACTTTATTTTTATTCTTCTAACACCCCCTGCTTAAATGGGGCCTTGTCCGTGAGTGGTGATGATGTGTGTGTAAAAGAAAATTCTGCAAACTCGGGTAACTTCCTGATACCGATTTTGGGTGGGTTCACAGGCACCCAGGGGCCCCTTCCCCAGACTTGAGTTCAACTTCGATGGGTTTAAACCCCCAAAACGTTGTCAGGAAAGAACGTGAGGTCAGTTTGAGCGGAGCGATTTGCAATTGCTAATCAAAATCCCGTTAGGCTTTTTTTCCAGTCGATAGTGCGTACTATACTACTGTTGGCGCTTATAAAGACAAAGCTACGAGCCGCTCCCACCGGAGAGTTCATTCCATTATGTTTTATAAGCAATGTCGTTTATCAAATAAAAACGTGTGTTTAATGTTGGAATGTATTGTGTTCACAAATATAATCATGTGATAAAGGAGTTCGAATTTAAGATTCCTTAGACTGCAGCTCCAAACAAATCGCTGATGTCATGTTTGATTAAAATATTTCGTGACAGGTTTAGGACAGAATCGAAAGGGCTTACGTCAGCCGTCTTTATTAACTGCCGACGTTATTACAGATGAGTGACAGCGTTGAACACCCTCACCCAGAAAATGGATCACAGACTGGACTATTAATGATACTTTGAGGGCTACAAAGAGGATAAAATTGCATCCCTCCCGCACTGGTGTTTGTTCATGAACTACAAGAATATGATTATTACAAATCATGAAACAGGAGCAAACCTGCAACCAGGTTGTAGGAAATCCCTTTCAACATCTGTTGTAATGGTACACATATGTCTATTTCTTTCTTCACACACAGACACACACATACGTTCACAAATGCACACACACACACACACACAACATATACATATATATATATATATATATATATATATATAATATAATATATATATATATATATATATATATATATATATATATATAAATATATATATAATAGATGAGAGAGAGAGAAGAGAGAGAGAGAGAGAGAGAGAGAGAGAGAGAGAGAGAGAGAGAGAGAGAGAGAGAGAGAGAATGATTATTTGCTGCAACAGAGATAATAATAAGAAACCATGGTATATAATTAAAACTATACATAAATGCACACGGGTTAGTGGAGTGACCGATGGTCGTGCTCTATGTATACATAAATCCTAATTTTCCTATCTCCTTCTATGGCCCACCCGTTTCACCTGTGAATAACATTCATGGTCTAAACATCAGCAAATTGTCTTGGAAATCACATATCACAACTGTTGCTAAGGCGGCCTCTAAAAGAAGCAGGGAATACTGTTAAGGTTGTGGAAATTTTATCTCCTGAAGTTACTCCAATTAACTTATTAGCCCTTGTATGGAGTACTGTTCTCACATCTGGGAAATAGAGGCTCCTGTTCCTTTTCTCTTTTGAACTGCGTCGAGTCTAAGGCTAAAAATCTAATAAACTGACCCTACTTTCCCTTGAGGGAATTGACCTCTCGCATTCAACTACCATTACGTCACCCTCGTTGCACAAAGGGTGCCATGCTTTTGCATTAATTTTTATGATGTCGCTTCCGTTTCAGCTACATCTGTTCTGTGGAACTCTCTGCCACGATCTGTTTTCTCTCCTGCATTTAATCTTTTTCTCGTCAAGGCCTCATTCTGCACCTACCTGATAGATTTGAGTTAACTTCGGGCTTGGGAAGGTCTTCTTTTTCTTTTGTTTTGTATATCTACTCCCATTTTTTGTTCTAATTCTCTGCCTCCTTTTTAAAAAAGATTTCTGGCTATGAGTGGTGGTAAAATATAATATATATATATATATATATATATATATATATATATATATATATATATATATATATATATATATATATATATATATATATATATATATATATATATATATATATATATATCAAGTCCTTTTAGGAAGCCATTAAAAAAATTTAAAAATTAAAAAAAAATATATAAATATATATATATATATATATACTTTTAATTTTTATATTTAAGAAACTCCAAGTAGCCTCTATATTTTGGGTGTAAGGTGCAATTTGAGGATCACAAAATTTTTACTGGGGTTCAAAATAAGATGTTTTAAAAAATTTTTTTACGAGAATTTTTGAATAAAAAACTTAAATTGGTATTATACCCAGCATAGTCTACGGGGCTCTACCCCGTACCCCCCGACCCGTGAGTACGATATATTGTCGACACTTTTCCATTTCTAGGATTTTGGATATTTTCCATTTTTTTTCAGAAATGGCTTCCTAAAAGGACTGTGCATATAATATATTATATATATATTATATAATATATATATATATATATATATAATATATATATATTATATATATATATATATATATATATTATATATATTATATATATATATATATATATAATATATATATATAATATATTTATAATATAATATTTAAAACGGTACGGTAACTAAACTTCCTGTAATTTAATGAGGACAAAATGGTGTGAAGCAACTTTTTTATTAAAAATATACATTATTTTACGCTCTCTGGTACTTTTAATGAAAATCAAAATCAAATTATTTTATACTTCGCAGTTATCACTTCCTCTCGTTGTGCATTTTTATGATACATCGGTGGTTAATTTGTTTTTTTTTTAATTGCCTAAAAATATCGATAATACGTAAAAAATAAATAAATACCGATACTGAATAATAAAAATTTTGTGAAATTGGCTATAAGTGAAGCGTGACATTATATATTTGTTATCCTGTGCTTTCATTCTCTAATGTAAATAAATATTCAGTTGTTTTTCACTCATTTGACATGTTCTTAAATTGATAAAGATACAGTATTTTTCTTCGAACAAAATTTTCTTAGAACAAATATTACAACAGGAATTTATTTAAAATAATATTTCCAAATTTATTCAAATGGCTGCTAATCAAGCTCTTGATGTTGAGGAAGTTTCAGACAGTGAGGAAGTAAGTTTTTTCGCGGACATTGATGATCTTCAAAATCACGGCATCAATGCGGCAGACATCAAAAAGCTTAAAACATCTGGAATTTGTACAATTAAAGGTGTACAAATGACAACACGAAGAAGACTTGCCACGATCAAAGGTTTATCGGAAGCCAAAATAGATAAGATAAAAGAGGTGATAACATATAAAATAAATAACTTAGATAAAATGGGTGATAACGTTTAAAATAAATAGCTTATTATTTTCGTTATAACGATGTTAGGCTGTAAAAAATTAAGATAGCCTATATTTGTCTGGTTACTCAAGCGACACTGTTCTGTGGCTTTGTAACATTTTGTATATAATAATAATAATAATAATAATAATAATAATAATATATATATATATATATATATATATATATATATATATATATATATATATATATATATATATATATTATATATATATATATATATATATATATATATATAATATATAATTATAATATAATAATATAATAATAATAATAATAATAATAATAATAATAATAATAATAATAATAATAATAATAATACATGGTTCGTCTTACCTGGTATTTAGTAGTTATTCATAAAATAAAATAGAAATGTTATGTATACTGAAGAAAAACAATAAAAATGGATCGGAAAATACAATTCAATAAATTTAAAAATAGTTAAAGTACTGAAAATCCTATTATAAAATGATATAATTAGGACAACTACACCAAACATGCCTACGCCTATGGTGATATAAGCAGAGAATGACATCACAAAAATTATCGTCATTACCGTATCGATATTTCATGTTTGCTAGATATTTAAAATACCTTAAAAAAGTACATTTTAGCACTTTTCTATTTATTATTTTATTATTATTTAGGTTAGGCCGATTTGCAGGCCGTTAGCGTAAATTTGTCCCTTTAGTCAAGGTTAGGTTAAATAGAACTAGTTTGTTAGATTTAACAATTTATATACGTACATTAGTATCGATATATTTTCCGTTTATCTTCCTACGCCCAATTTCTTACGTCATATTGTCAAAGTTGCAGACGAAAACCAATCTTTATGATGTTCGAAATTTTATTTTTACTACCTTAAGTGCATTTTATTTAGTGAATTTGATTTTCCGACCCATTTTTATTGTTTTTCTTCAATGTACAGTCGTCAACAGAAGTTCGTTCCTATT
>SEYY01025087.1:0-12500 GCA_009176605.1 Armadillidium nasatum
TATATATATATAATATATATATATATATATATATATTATATCCACCACGCATGGCAAAAGCCTTATTTAAGGAGGTGTTAGATCAATAAGAAAATAATGAAAATACTCCAATTCTCACCTAGTGCAAATTTCGTAGTTGAACACAAACGTGGGCTTTAATGTAATTGAAATTAAATTAGACAGGAAAAACAGAAGATATTAAGGATTCTCACAAAACAGAGGTGGCCTGAAAAAAAGGAGACATAACCGCGGAAAAGCCTTGAATTACCTATGTCTAGGGACCGGCCGAGGCTGGAATTTTGCCGGGGTTGGGGTTCTGGCCAAAGTTTCCTAAAGTTTGTAAAGAGGTCAAAAGCACTGAAATTTTAGGTTAAGAAATTAGATATAATTTTAATTGAGATTTATTTAATTATGAGGAACGAATAGAATAGTCAGCATTCACTTAAATTAATGATTATATGCATTTTCTCCGAAAAAAATTCCATAAAATTACAGATTTTATACAAAAAAAAATTTGAAGCATGTACAAAAAGTTGTGAAATTAATTTTTTTCTGATTCACAATAATGATTCAACAGTTTTTTTTAGGTAAGACCCTAAGTTAAAGTTTGAAAAAATGGAAGATATAAAATTATCAATATAACCTGTATTTATACATATCATTGTTTTTTTTTTATTGCTGTGTATCAAACTTGTATCATTTAACTAGATTATTTCAAAATTATTATTTTGTTTAAACTTTCAGTCACTATGGCTAAAAGATCAGCTTCAGTAGTATGGGAGTATTTTACAATGTTTCAGTATAGGCTCTTAATAGCTAAATGTAACATCTGCAGTAAGGAAATTAGAAGAGGATCTCTGGGTGCCCCAAGTAAAATATTTTCCAACAAATCTTTATGGGGGCATCAAAAATCAAAACACAATGATGAACATTCACTATCAGAAAAGAAGCGGTCAAAAGAAACAAAAAAATATTGAAAAAAAACGAGAAGAAAAATCCACAATTAATAATATAATTTGCCATTTTAACCGGGCAGGAAAACCCCGGTTTTCCCTGATTTTTAGTAGGGGCCGGGGCCGAGCCGGGGTCCCGGTCGTTCCATACCTATGTCCACACAAAATTTATGTACAGACAATGCATCCCATGTAATACGATGCCTTCGTAAAGGCGGAGGTTTATGAGTGGACAGTTCCCTCGAGCATTAGCCACTGTAATACCTGTAGAGTGTAGAAAAGAGGCAAATCTCCAACGTCACGTCGCAAAGATAAAGTGTCAAGTAAATTAGAAAGAGCTGAACAATTTATCACACTTTTAGCCTTTGACTCAACCCTACTGAAAAGACTGGTGTAACCTGAGCCACTCCAGATATTAGAACAATACTCAATTCAATGGCGAATGAAACACTTGTAAAATTGAGTAAATGCGAAGAAATAAAAAATTCTAGCAGCCTAAACAGAACTCCAGGATTCTTTGAGGCAGTCCTAGAAACCTTTGTGCTGTGCGGTTTCCAAGATATTTTTTTTGATTATGCCCAGGATCCATTTTGAAATTTTTTTTTATTATTTGACCGACTGAGCTGAAATTTACAATATATATGCATTTTCTAAATCTGAGAACTTTCGATTTCTGACGTTTTTCTGAGTTTCTAAAAATTTAAGAGTTATAGGGGGTCAAAATTAAAAAAGAGATTAAAGAGAAGTGGTAAAATAGTGGTCAGAATTATCCAAAAACTCCCCTGTACATTCTTAGCCCCAATTTATACAAATTAAACAGAAAACATTTGAGAATATTACTGATAGTAATTGATTATAGAAGTTCAAATTTTTTTTTGAAAAAAAATTGAAAAAAAATTTTTTTTTTTTAAAAAAATTTATTAAAAAAATTCCTGCGTTAAATGTTTCTCAAAATTAGATATTATTTAGAGGAGGGATGGATCTAAAACTTTTATTTAAGACACTTTTAAAACCTAATTGTTTGGTTCGAGATACCAGCCTCTCAAACTTTGGAAAATTTGAAATTTCGTCGAAAATTGGCCATTTTCGATAAGCTGTATCTCGAATCAGACAAATAGGTTTTAAAAGTGTTTTAAATAAAAGTTTTAGAACTATTCTTCTTCTCTAATGAAGTTCAAAAAATAAAGACTTCCAATCAAAATTTTTTTTTTACAAATTTTTTTTGTGTTTTTTTGTGTGAATTATTCAAAATTGGAAAAAAAAATTTCGACACCTGGTCAAGTAAGGGTATATAACTTTTTTTCTGTTATGCACACATCAAAAATCTGTAAAAGTTTTTAAAGCCAATAGATTTTGAAATATACACACCAAATTTCAGACCAAAAAATTTTTTATGCGGCCTCACCGTAGATTTGAACGTACCTTAAATTTCCGAAATAACATCTAAACTTTAAATCACTCGTAAAAACGTAAGGAATGGAGTTTTTTCGTCGGGAAAAAGCTATCTATACTGAAATTTTCGGATAAAAAAAATTTTCTTTCAACATTGGATCCTTCCCATATGTGAAGTTCAAGGATGTTTATACTGTCAACAAGAGAGATGGGAGAAACATCGAAAGAAATAGAAAAGTTTAGAATTGCCTTTGAGAGGGAGATTTCAAGAAGTTTTGTTTCTTCAGATCAGCAAGAATGGAATCTGAAAGATGAAGACGAGAGGCAACTCTAGATGCAAAAGAGGGAGCAGATTTGAAAACAGTAGAAGAATAAAGGATCGAGTCATCGGTATATGAATGGATAGGATTAGATGAGCAGCTGAGATCATTTATAAAAAGTTGGAATAGAGTAAGGAGACATAGAAATCTGAAGTACACCACTGTTGACTGAAAATTAAAAAGAAGCCGCCCCATCTATAACAGTCGAAATGGAAAGATTAGAAAGAAAACTAGATATAAGTAAGCAAAGAGAAGGAGAAAACCAAAAAGAGAGGAGCTTGGAAAGCAGTGATGCATGCCATTCACGATGACATGCTTTAGGTATGTCAAGCGCCATCACACAAGTCTTTCCATGGCAAAAGACCACAAATTTTTGAGGTAGGAAAGAATATCACCAGTAGACCTCTGACGATCAGGAAGAAGGGAATGGGATTCCAGATGATTTAAGAAATGAGAGTTAAGAAGGATTTCAAAGATTTTAGACAGAATACAAGTGAGCGCTATAGTGCGAAAGTTAGAATGATCAGAGCGTCAACTTCTTTCAGTATAGGTTGACTAATGCCCGCTTCCAACAATGAGGGAAGATGCTAGTATTGAAACATATGGAGAAAAGTTGTACGAAGGAAAAAGCCAGCTCAGAAGCACACTTCCTTAAAACTCGGAGAGAAATGCTATCAGAGCCACTTGACTTCCTAACATTCATAGATTTCAGAATCCTATGCCTCTTATCAAATGTAATCACAGGTAAAGGCATGGACATTTGAGAGGAAAAAAAGTAGAAGGATGATTGCCGGAGTTGTTCAGGGTTGAATTAGAGGAAAACAATAGGCCGAAAAGATTAACCTTTTCAGCTCTAGTGTAAGCAACAGAACCACCAGAGCGAATAAAAGGAGGAAGTGGAGATTATATATATATATATATATATATATATATATATATATATATATATATATATATATATATATATATATATATATATATATATATATATATATATATATATATATATATAAAATATTTCCTTATTATTAAAATTAATCAAACATTAAACAAAATTAATAATTTCAAAATTTATACTCCACAAATTCCATTTAATAATTGCTAATACAGATGCGGATATTACAAAATCATGACTGCTGATGCAGATGTCAAAGTTAATGCGATGCTATGCGGGTGTGGATTCGGATGTCACATTCATTATATATATATATAATATATATATATATATATATATATATATATATATATATATATATAATATATATATATATATATATATATATATATATATATATATATATATATATATATATATATATATATATATATATATATATATATATATATATATATATATATATATATATATCGGCTGCCGTCGAGAGAGGATGTGCTTGGAAGCAGATGGGAAGAAGAAAAGATAGGAACATCAAAGGAAGTCAGAAGAAGAAGGAAGAGGAGGAGAGGAAAGAGAAAGAAGAGAAGAGAAGAGAAGAGAAAGAAAATAAGAGAGGAAAAGAGACGGCTACTGAATAGGAAGCTTCAAATCTTCTCCCTGAAGTTGCAGAGTTTGTGGAGTTTTGCGAGAAGAATGATATTGACCAAAGTAAAAGAAAAAATTAATATTTCAGTATAATATTTCAGTATTTTTTTAATAGTAAATTAAAAGAAATCAAAAAAACAAATTATGAAGCAACATATAATTCGGTGCAAAGTACTTTCGACAATTAATGAAAAATTAAATATTTAAAAGAAAAAAAAGAATTAAGTTAGAAGTAACCTCTGGTCAATAATGAATGATGATTTCGTTGCAGTCGAGTCAGATGAAGATTAGCTCTTTGCATGGTTTTAAGGACTGGGAACCCTTTCAACCAGGTTTTATTCCCATGTACAATTGCAGGAATGTCAAATTTCTGCAATTGACTCTACCCTGCATCATGCGGGAAATGGAGTATTGTATAAAAAAAAAAAAATAAAAAATAAATATATATATATATATATATATATATATATATATATATATATATATATATATATATATATATATATATATATATATATATATATATATATATATATAAAACAATGGACTTCCATCTTTTGGACCCGGGTTCGATTCCTCGAAAATTATAACATCATTAGCAGTTATGAAAATTATAAATAAAGATTCCACGGTTTATCATAGTGGTTATCAAAATTATATATATATATATATATATATATATATAATATATATATATATATATATATATATATATATATATATATATATATATATATATATATACATCTCCCTATCAAAACACCTCCTAACTTTCCTATCCTCTTCGATGGCTCTCCCGTCTCACCTGTAAATAACATTAACATTCTTGGTCTAAACATAAACAACAAACTGCCTTGGAAACCACATATTACAATGGTTGCTAAAGCGGCCTCTAAGAAGCTGGGAGTCCTGTTCAGATTGCGAGAATTTTTTTCTTCTGAGCAGTTACTCCAAATATATAAGGGTCTTATTCGTCCTTGTATGGAGTACTGTTCTCACATTTGGGGGGGGCTCCGACTCCTCCTCTCTTCTGGATAGGGTTGAGTCAAAAGCTAAGAGATTAATAAACTGTCCCCTACTTTCAAACTCACTTGACCCTCTGTCTCTGCGACGTGACGCTGGCGCGCTATCTCTTTTCTACAGGTACTACAATGGCAGGTGCTCGAGGGAATTGGCCTCTCGCATTCCTCCACCGTTGCGTCGTCCTCGTTGCACAAGGGGTGCCCTGCTTTCGCACCAATTTTGTGTGGATGTAGGAAATCCCAGGCTAGCCCGTTGTGGTACCTCCTTCTTTCCAGCCACCTCTATTCTGTGGAACTCTCTACCATCATTTATTTTTCCTCCTGTATTTAATCTCCACTCTTCAAGGCTTCCGTCTGCGCCCACCTGAGGGCTGTGCGTTAGTGTGTGTGTGTTTGAATGAGCTTTGTGCATGTGTGTGTGCCCCTCCTTGAAAAGGGCTCTGCCCGTGAGTGGTGGCGTTCTGTAAAAAAAAAAAAAAAAAAATATATATAATATATATATATATATATATATATATATATATATATATATATATATATATATATATATATATATATATATATATTGTATTTTCTTAAAATCCTAATTTTAGGTCACATAAAGTAAAATGATCCTATTTTATTTATCTCCAAACATAAGAGTCAAGAATATTCCTTTTCATACAATATCCTTTTCTGTCTGAATCTTACAAAGTCAAATCTACTCTTTGTTTTAAATACAATCCTTCTTATCTAAAAACTGATTATTTCCTAAAGTAGAGATAAGAATTTTCGATTTTACACAAAGTAGGTAAAACTCCAGTTGTTCGAGCAGCGTAGCCCGTACTTTTAGGGGTAATTATATCTCTGTTATTTTTCTTTTTGTGTTTAATAGCATTTCATAATAAGACCATTTTGTATTATATTTACAACCTATTTTAACATTGGTTATTCAAATATATTAAATTCTAGAGGAAGGAATAGTTATTATTTAAAATATTTAGTTTAAATCTTCATTGAGATTAAGATGAAAGTTTTAAAGAAAATTTTGTCAAAGGATTTCCTTTATTTTTATTTTTCTACTGCTAGTGTTTTATTATTATTATTATTATTATTATTATTATTATTATTATTATTATTATTATTATTATTATTATTATTATTATTATTATTATTATTATTTTTATTATTATTATTATTTAGGAATTCAACATCAGCTCTTGTTTTAATTAAAGATTTGCATTTGGTCTCCAAATTTCTGAATAGTTATTTCTGAACATAGTTTAACTTCTTTAAAATTATCCTTGAGAATAATCTACAGCAGAAGTAGAAAATATATTTATAGAAATTTCCTGACGCGTTTCGTCTCTGTACTTGAGTCATCTTCAGAGGAAGTTTTTTCAATAAAGAATGAGTGTGATTTAGTTTCAAGAATACATATAAAAATAATTAATTCAAATAATATTAAGTTTCATTGATAATTATAATTCAAAAAATTTTATATTAATATCAGGGGTTCGGTTCTTAATGTAGAATACCTCTGCTATTTTTAATTTTTGCATTTCACACGACGTATATAATGTTATAAAATGTTTGGAGATATTAGATATAGTTGATGTACCAGAAGTTGTGTTAAAATGGGCAAAGATCTTGCTGGGTTTGAAACGGTGTTGATATTTCCTATCCGACAATTTATTTGTTGTATAACAAATATATGTCGACATACAGTCAGACTCAGGGCAGTTAAATTGGTGTACAACACGATGGTTGTCGTCTTGAGCATCTCTTGTATTGATGGAAGAAGATAGCTATTTCGATTTGTGATAAAGTCTGACTTTGATCTTGTTATCCACGGGTTTTATATGAGCGTTCATAATATGGGTTGGCACTTTTCTTCTTTATCAAAATCAAATAGCATTTTGAGTTTTAAAAAAGAATTTTATGCAGTTCTTTTGGTTATTATTATTATTATTATTATTATTATTATTATTATTATTATTATTATTATTATTATTATTATTATTATTATTATCGTGATTAGGATCAATATTATTATAGTTATGACCAATATCGACATAAACTTATCATTTGCATATTTTTGTACTCTCTCTCTCTCTCTCTCTCTCTCTCTCTCTCTTCTCTCTCTCTCTCTCTCTCTCTCTCTCTCTCTCTCTCTCTCTCTCTCTCTCTCTCTCTCTCTCATCAAATATAAGGGTTTTAAAATTTTATTATTTTATTGTCATTATTTTCATTTTGGTACTAGATTGGCTTTTTTTTTACTACATTTTTTTTTTTTTTTTTTTTTTATATTTCTTTGTTAATCAAACTTTCTAAAGGAAACTTGCCAAAATTATAATTATTATTTAAATTTTGGAATGATCATTTCAATAATTAATTTTAATCGATATATTTTTCTTAATTTTTTTGGTGTTATTATTATTTTTACACTATTACCATAATTGATTTGCCATTTATAACTGAGTATCAAATGAGTCTTTGAAAAAGGATATTTATATATTTGTATATTAGAATTCATATTATGTCATATACGTATGTATATGTGACCTTATTTGTTGGGTCATTTAAAGTCCTATCCAATTCTTTTACTATTGCATGTAAGCATTTAAATGATTTCAATTTGTGTTACAATTGATTATTTTATTATCATTTTCATTTATTATTGTAGGATTATTTTGAGTCTTATCTAATTCAATTATTATTGAATGTTTTTATTTAATATTTAATTTTGGTATTCCTATATTTATTATTATTATAATCTTCAATTTCTTTTGTGTTTTCCACATAATTAAATGCTATTCATAATTTTACGTCCTAACATAGAGTTGCATTAAACTTAGAATAAGGAAAAAGAGTTCTTATTTTACCACAAAAAGTTGATAATATATATATATATATATATATATATATATATATATATATATATATATATATATATATATATATATATATATATATATATATATATATATATATATATATATATATATATATATATATATAGAATGAGGATGGGAAAGGCTTAGTATATTAATACAATGTCTAAATATGTTTCTCGAAGATGATTTTCAGTACTATAGAGGAATTTTTTTTTTTTTTTTTAATGAGAAATTTGAAAGAATTTTTGTCTAAATCCTGAAATTCAAAGAAGAAAGTCTTCGAATTTTAGTCCATAAAATTATAGACGAAAATTTGGATTAAAAAATTTTTCTCCACAAAAGTTTTCGGAATAAAGATAAATTTTTTATGAATTTCAAAAGGAATTTTTGACTTTGGATTTGAATTTGTCAAGATATTTTTCAATACTTGAGGAAACAAGTATACACAAATGAACTTTTCAATTAATACTTTTATTAATATTACACACAACCACAAACACACACACACACACACACACACACACACACACACACACACACACACACACACACATACATATATATATATATATATATATTATATATATATATATATATATATATATATATATATATATATATATATATATATATATATATATATATTATATACAACCAATGCTATATATTTATGAAGAATTGAGCTTACTTTCTATGTAAAACTTTTTATTTAAAATTATTCATCACAATATCAATTTATAATTCACTGACCTTTCAAATCATTCAAACTTATATATACATATATATATATATATATATATATATATATATATATATATATATATATATATATATATATATATATATATATATATATATATATATATATATATATATATATATATATATATATATATATATATATATATATATATATATATATATATATATATATATATATATATATATATATATATATATATATATATATATATATATATATATATATATATATATATATATATATATATATATATATATATATATATATATATATATATATATATATATATATATATTTATATATTTATTTATTTTTTTTTATATCTCCTCCGGAGGGCAAAGGCCAGAGGCCTACCAAAATCCGCCCGAGCCGGGAAAGATCCATTATATGGTCGTTGGAGGCCGACGTGTCCAGATACACGGCGTTTGAAAATATGCAAGTCAAAGGAATTTAGGAAAATAGAAGAAGGGAGTGTGTTCCAGACTTTTCCAGTAGGTATATGTAAGATTGAGCATAGCGGTTAAGTCTGGGGTCGGAGAGTTGGACAGAGAAAGGATGAGACTGTGTAGAAAGGCACGTCACACGAGCTCTTCTCAATGGAGGAGGTATGCGACGAGAGAGTTCAGAAGAGCAGTGTCCGTTGTAATAGCGATAGTAAAGAGAGAGTGACGCAACAATTCGACGGGCAGAGAGAGATTGGAGAGAGTTAGTCAAGAGCAGGAGAGTTGATGAGACGAAATGCTCTAGACTCCACCTTCTCAAGCAAAACTGTATGAGTGGAGCCACCCCAGATGTGTGAAGCGTACTCCATACAAGGGACGAACAACACCCCTATACAGAGCAAGCAACTGGGGTGGCGTGAAGTAATTCTGAAGGCGCCTCAGAATACCCAACCTCTTAGAAGCTTGTTTAGAGAGAGAATAATGTGATCTTTCCAAGAAAGATCACGAGAAAAAGAAACACCAAGAATATTAAGGACAGATGAAGGCTTGAGTTGTGTGTTTTCGAAGAAGATATCATAGTTGTGTGGAAGATAGTGTCGAGTGGAGAGATGAAGGAGCTGAGTTTTTGAGGCATTGAAAATAGCCATGCTTTCTCTGCCCCAATTTGAAATAAGTGAAAGATCAGAGGTTTGTTGCCCCTAGGCTACCCTTCTCGAGTCTAGCAACTGATGGGTGGGACATTTTTCGAACTAGAAGGAATAATGAAGGGTGGAGTCATCAGCATATGAGTGGATAGGAGATGAGGTAATAAAGAGAAGGTCATTAATGAAAAGTAGAAAAAGTGTTGGGGATAGGACAGAACCCTGAGGAACACCACTATTAATAGATTTAAAGGAAAGACGGTGGCCGTCTACAACAGCTGCTACAGAACCACCGGAAAGGAAATTAGAGAGAAGATCACAGAGAGAAGGATAGATACCGAAAGAGGGAAGTTTAGAAATCAAAACTTTGTGCCAGACTCTATCGAAGGCTTTCGATGTGTCCAGCGCGACAGCAAAAGATTCACCGAAATGCTGAAAAGCTGAGGACCAAGAGTCAGAGAGAAGGGAAAGAAGATCACCAGTAGAGCGTTTCTTACGAAAGCCAAACTGGCGATCTGAGGTAAAATTAGAAGAATTGAGATGTTTCCAAATCTTCTTGTTAAGGATAGATTCGAAAACTTTAGAGAGAACGGAGGTCAAAGAAATAGGACTGTAGTTGGAGGGTTGAGAGGGGTCCCCCTTCTTCGGCACAGGCTGAATGAGTGCACGTTTCCAGCAAGAAGGGAAGGTTGAAGAAGAGAGGCAAAGACGAAATAGTTTTCCGAGGCACGGTGCAAGCTCGGAAGCACAGTTTTTCAGAACCACAGGAGTAATACCATCAGGACCGTACGCCTTCTTAGTATTAAGCTCAGAGAGAGCAGAAATGACATCTTTAGAAGAAATTCTAATTTTAGGCATAATTGAGTTATATGGGGTTGAAGGAGGAGGAATAGCTCCGGAATCGTCTAAGGTTGAGTTAGAGGCAAAAGTTTGAGCAAAGAGTTCAGCTTTAGAAGAAGGTAAAACAGCAGTTGTGCCGTTGGAAGATATTAAAGGAGGGAAAGAGGAAGAAGCAAAGTTGGAGTTGACATGTTTTGCAAAATGCCAGAAAGAACGTGAAGAAGAGGAACCAGAAAGATTATTGCATTTTCTGGGGAGAAAGGAGTTTTTAGTGTTACGAAAGATAGATTTTGCACGATTCCGGGATGAAATATAAGTAGCGTGAGTTTCTGTAATTTGAAGACGACGGTAATCCCTGAAGGCAACATCCCTGCGGTGGATAGCGCGAGAACAAGTAGAGTTAAACCAAGG
This sequence comes from Armadillidium nasatum, assembly GCA_009176605.1. Taxonomy (NCBI): domain Eukaryota; kingdom Metazoa; phylum Arthropoda; class Malacostraca; order Isopoda; family Armadillidiidae; genus Armadillidium; species Armadillidium nasatum. The sequence continues at coordinate 11,205 of SEYY01025087.1, forward strand.
TTTCTTAAGTTTAGTTGAAGGGAAAGAATATGGAATGTACGCCTCCATGCCAGAGAGAATCGACTCGGCAATGCGTTCTGCTTACTCCGAGGGACCCCTCACACGGAAGCAATAATCATTTCACGGGAAATCGAAGAAGTACGACAGCAGGTCAGACTAGCTTGCGGCACCGAAATACCAAAAACGTTTCCTTTCAATAGAAGGGGATCTTTCCTGCGGAATACTTGAAGAGATAGAATAAGATACAGAGATAAGAAGGTGATCGGAGGAACCCAGAGGAGAAAAGAGCTTAACAGTATAAGGAGAATGATTAGAAGTTAGGAAAAGGTCTAGAATGTTGGGTTCATCTCCAAGACGATCAGGGATACGAGTAGGGAGCTGTACCTATTGCTCAATGTTGTTTTGGATAGCGAAATTATAAGGCACGTTCACCACGTATATATATATATATATATATATATATATATATATATATATATATATATATATATATATATATATATATATATATATATATATATATATATATATATATAGTGATATATCGGATGTCAAATTTTTTAATATCCGCTGATGCGGATGTCTATTTTTTTCAAAATCGGCTCTTTTAGTTTTCAAAATGTTAGTATAGTCAGCTACGACGTTGTGTCTTCATTTACTAATGTTCCTTTGCAAACTAAAATCGAATGGCTTGGAGTGTACGTCACAGATAACCACATATCTTTTTCCGTCCCCTTTAGAATTATTAAAGAGTTGATAACTCTATGCACAGAGCATACTTTTTTTTCATTTTAATGGAGAGTATTTCAAGAAGAAGTTACGCCTAAGCATGGGGTCTCCACTTTCCCCTATTTTAAGGAAATTTTTATGGAGCTACTCGAATTAAATTATATTTTTTTCAAATCCCCTTCTGAAGATTTTGGACTGTGAAAATTAATAATGTGTGTTCGTCTATTTGTCAATAACAGTTCTAACTTGCGTTTGTTGCTCTCAGACATTCTAGATGAGTGATTCTTCCTCTCGGGTGTTTTTGTTGTTTCTTCTCTTGTTTGTTTCTTCCAGTGTCTTGATAAGGGCCCTCATTGTTTTAGGATCGAGAGCTTGCCTTATTTTTAATCTTTAGTCATTTAGCAACTTTACTTATTGCTATTGACGTATTATTGTTTTACTTTATAAGGTTTTAAGTCGGTGCTTAGTACAACTTAGGCCTATTTCTCTCTTTCACATTCCAGAGTTACTTAAAATATATATATATATATATATATATATATATATATATATATATATATATATATA
>SEYY01025087.1:20000-27500 GCA_009176605.1 Armadillidium nasatum
TAGATAGATATATTGTTCCATCTTTCGGGTACTAAATAAAAAATTTCTTTAATTAAAAAAAGCAAGAGATAAAATATTAGAGCCAATTATGGCATACTATTTAAACTAAGTAGAAATTTATTTTAAAAAAAATAGTTATAAGAGAAGCATCGACTTGGAAAAAGAAGTATTATGCAGAACATTCACAGAAAAGAGAGTTTTAAAAACTATTAAAATCTGCATTCAGTGTAGTAGAAGTAAAGTACATTCGTTCTTTATTGGTATTTATTTTTCTTTTGAATTTTCTTGGCAGAATCACGTTAGTTCTTTCGCTAAAAAATTTCTAATACGTTACTTGATAACTTTCTATCGAATTTTGTAAACCTTTCTTTCTATATTATTTAGCTACATTATTGCAAAATTATTATTTTGTTTATACTTTCAGTCAATAAAGTTAAAAGATCAGCTTCATCAGTATGGGAATACTTTACAATTTTTCAGGATTGGCTCGAAATAGCTAAATGTAACATTTGCAGTCAAGAAACTAGAAGAGAACCTTCGGATGCTCAAAGTAAAAATTATTCAACCAAATCCTTATGGGACATCTAAAATCAAAACACAAAGAGGAATATTCACTAGCAGAAAAGGAGCGGTCAAAAGAAACAGAAAAGAAAAAGAAAATATTGAAAAAACAAAAAGGAAAATCTTAATTTTCTAATATTTTGTTTGATTTAATTCACCATTAATATGTATAATTTGCCATTAACAAAGACAGATAAACCACGGTTTTCCCTGATTGTTAGCCAGGGCCGGGGTCCCGGTGGGTCCATAACAGGCTTACGTATGCCATCGCACTTTCTAAGGAAATAAAATCCAAAATCCACTATAGAAATATTGGACTCATATATATATATATATATATATATATATATATATATATATATATATATATATATATATATATATATATATATATATATATATATATATATATATATTACGCTGCACCATATCCCGCATGATGTAGGGTGGTGTCGATTGCAGAAAGTTTTCCCATTCCTGCAGTCGTACGTGGGAATAAATGAAAACTGGATAAAGGGTTCCAGGCCTCTATAACCATGCAAAGAACTATTCTTCATTTGACTTGACTGCGACAAAATAATCATCCTTTATTGATCAGAAATTTCCTCTGTCTAAACTTTATTTTTTTTTTTAATATTTAATTTTTCATTTACCTGCCAAAAGTACGATGTATCGAAAGATGTGTTGCTTCAAAAAAATATAAATTTATTAAATTTCTGTTAATTTACTTTCTGAAAAATACTGACATATTGTAACGAAAACTTTACAAAAAAATTAAACTTTGGTCAATATCATTCTTCACTCATAATTCTACAGACAACTCTGCAACCTCAGGAAAAAGATCTCGAAGCCTCTGATCCAACAGCCTACTCTTCTCTCTTCTCTTCTCTTTTCTTCTCCTCTTCTGCTCTTCTCATCTCTTCCCTTCTGACTTCCTTATGATGTTCCTAGCATTTCTTCTTCCCATCTTCTTCCAAGCACATCCACTCTCGACGGCAGTCGAATCATTTATATTTATATTATATTGCTAGAGTGATGTTACATTGGTAAAATATTAGTATTGGTAGGAAAAGTGCTAATGATTCGAATCCTTGAAGGGAATATTATGCGTGGTCTTCGAAAGTGTGTTATCGCCAATTTTAATGTAAGGAGCCGAGACGTGGAGCACTACGAGGAGAGAGGAGAGGAGGTTGAAGGCTGCAGAAATAAAGGCTTTGAGGTGGTTGGTGTCGGTATGACGAGTGGAGACAAAATACGAATGTAAAATCGGAAGTGGAAGTTTGCCCGTTCATGCATAAGATAGACGTGGCTAGAGTGAGGTGGTAGGAATATTTGGAAAGGATGGAGGAGGACAGAGTGGCGAAGACGAGATGGATATAGAGGGCTGATTGCGAGTGATCGAGGGGAAGACCTAAGAAGAGAGAGAAGGAGTCGGTGCAGTATTCGCTGAGGTTTCATCGGCTGCCTGCGATTAAGCAGTTGCTGACAAAAGGTACAATTGAAGACAGAGCAGAGTGGAAGCGTTCGCTGGTCCCTCTGACAGGCTCTTAGCTTTCCTGGAAGAGGATATATATATATATATATATATATATATATATATATATATATATATATATATATATATATATATATATATATATATATATATATATATATATATATATATATATATATATATATATATATATATATATATATATATATATATATATATATATATATATATATATATATATATAAAGAAAGAGAGAGAATTTTATTTCTAAGCTTAGAATAGAGAGGTAGTTTATATCTTTATCTTTTGTACGTTTTAAAATATTTTCCCATTGCGACTTAAGAACGTCTTAAATTTCTTCTTTTATTCTGATTAGAATTGTTATCAAAACATTATTAGAATGAATCTGTTGAACGTTTGAACCACACAAAGATTGTTAAACAGGAACAACACTTTATTACTCTTACTTAAAAGAATAAAAACATTTACGTTTTTATTTTTAAAAAATGTTTTAGTTTCAAATTAATCTATTTTTATTCTGATGACATTTAAAAGGAAGCTCATTGTTCTTCACGTAGCGACACGTCGCTTTTACGTCACTTCCAGAAAAAGGCAAAGTAACGCTCTTTTGAAAGAGTGAAAACTAAAATTTAAACACTGCATAAAATAAACAAATAAACATAAATTTTATGTTTGTTTCTCTCGTGGAACAAACACACACGCACAAAGTGTGTGGAATTTTTACACAAGTTCACAGCAATAAGGATAAATTTTTTTTCTCTTTTTTTTCTAAACTAAAATAAATAAAATAAAAATAAAATGGTTTTTTCTTATAAATACCCAGGCATACATACAAACCCACATGCATATATAAGTAGATACAAACACATATGTATACAGGCAGACAAACGTTTATAAATATATACATATGTGCAATATACATACATAGGCACATGCATATGCATAAAGATTCATACAAACATACGTACATACATGAACTAAAAGGTTTCATATTTCTTAACGGGTTTATATTTTATTTATATAATGTTAAATATATATATATATATATATATATATATATATATATATTATATATATATATATATATAATATATATATATATTATGTAGATGATCTAGATACTTGTCTAGGTTACGAAATGAGGATTCTTCAAAAAAAATTTTTTTTTTTTTTAGTTTCTATACAATTTGGTCTTATTTGAATATTAAGATTATTTGTATTGGAGTTCTTGGAAGTTAAAAACTCATGTTTTTTGCTTTCGTATTTTTAAAACAGTTTTAAGAGTAAAGAAAGATTGAAATTGATGATTTTTTAATTACCTCTTCATATGAAAGTTTAAGGTTGCATCTTCTGTTCATAAACTTTATCGCTTGCTGATATTTTCCTTCTCATCATGTCCAGCGTCTTTCCAATACGAACCCTATTACATTCATAACATGGTATACTTTATAAATACTCAGAAGTTGTGAACCCATGTGTGGTTTAAAAACCGGTTGAGCGGGTTATAAAACCGATTTCCTATTTGTCTGAAAACAGGTTAATTTAAAACGAAAATAAGTGTATAGTGTTCCGAAAAAGAATTGAAACCCAAGCAAACCGAAAAACCGGTTCAGCGAAACGATTTGATACTTTTGTTAATGAAATTATATATTTGGTTCTTATCATAAATAACAGAACTCTGTTCTTTTGTTGTAGAATTCTCTAAAACTTTTTATTTTTATATTTAAGCATCTCATTTCTTTCCAACTTTAAGGATGCGAATTACCAACGTGTAATATTAGTCGGGATATGTTATAGATGGGTGTTATTTTGATTTTAATTTTGCCTTTCTATTAAAAAAAAAGAAATTTTTGTGTACTCAGACCACAATTCTAAGAGTAACTGACAAATTCAAAATTCACAATGTTTCTTCCAACATAAAAAATTTATTTTTATATTTTTAGGTATTTTTCTTTACTTAAGCAAACAAAAACCGTTGACAATTCCAACATTTTTTCTTTTAAATTAAACAAATTCTTGTTTTTTATGTCGCATTAGCAGTAAGAAGATTATCTTTACGATACAAAGAAGATTTTTTTCAAAAGTAACTTTATTTTCCTTAATCTCTCGTGCTAAGTTTAAAACACTGAAAAAAACTTTGTCTATTTTTTACTTATTTTTAGAAATAATGTTTTAAAAAATAAATCAGTGTTAAAACTATCTAAATATATGTAAAAGATAACTAGACAGACGATAACTCATATTTTCGTAGGGAATAAAAGAATAATAATCCGGATGGAAAATTTCTTAATATTAAATTAAAAGATTGATTTATAAATTATTGAAACGAATTTTCATAGTGTGGTCCTTTTCATTATATAACAATGCACGCATTTAAAAGAGTTTCTAAACAATATATATATATATATATATATATATATATATATATATATATATATATATATATATATATATATATATATATATATTAGTGATGGCATCCGCATCCGAACTTGCAAAAACTGTACATTCTCATCAGCATTTGACGTAAATTCTATATCCGCATCCTCAAATGCAAAAATATGACATGCGATTAATCACTATTATATATATATATATATATATATATATATATATATATATATATATATATATATTATATATATATATATATATATATATATATATATATATATATTCCTTACAGAGAAGGAATATATTAAAATACTTTTCCATTTTAATTTATTCCCATAGTTCCAAGTTGGAAAAAGTATTAAAAGAATGTCTCTCTAATATATTCAGACCCACTCTTCATTTTCCTACTGTACCCAACAAAAAATATATACTTAAAATTTAAGTATATAGGATCACTTACATCTCAACTTAATTGAAATATTCTTACTGTAATTGACGCTACATTTCTGCAATGCCAGTTCATTCTTATAAATTATAACTCCCTCTCAATTCATATTCTTAATTGTTTATTTATTTAATTGTGCCAGCTGTAATGCCGTGTGTGTAGGCCAAACTGGTGTACAATTAAAAGTGATGAGTGAGAAACATGTCGGAGCTTCCTTTAGAACAGACCTTCCTCTTTGCTCTCCTGTACACTCTGCCTTAAAAGATCATGGAGATACCACGGTAAATATCCTTATACAATGGAGATACTCACACTTTTCTTCTTCTCTTTTCTTCAAGATGCATCTTCCCTTCTTGATCATAGGATATTGTAGTTTTATTTACATGAACTCATTGCCCTTCATTAATTGATCAAGCTTCTTCTATTGTCCTTTCCACTTAATAGTGAAGTCCTTTTCCCAAAATAGTCCATTCTTTTTTATTTATTTATGTTAATTCAGCATCAATATTATTACATTATTTTTATTATTTTATTGCGATTATAATTATTTTAAATATCTCATATACAATTACTGAATTTATATTTTGATTGTATTTTAAAATAGAATTTTGTAAAATTTAGTTTTCGCAGAAGACGGACCGAGATACGGTGGAAACCCTTAGTATTGGCTTTAACCTTTCTAATTAGATTAAGGTTCACTAGTTAAGTAGCTATCTCAACTTTATATATATATATATATATATATATATATATATATATATATAATATAATATATTATATATATATATATATATATATATATAAATGAAGAGTAGTACCAGAGCTCGGAACATTTTCATTGGAGAAAAAATAAAATTTTCGGTTAAAATTTGTCTTTTATTTATTCACAAAACATTATTATTAATCACTGGTTAAAATTAACTGAAAACTAATTCTATGTATGTAAATTAATAAGAGGAAACATTAGGTTAAAACATTTTTCCTTAACGTTTCGGGAAACATATCAGTCCCATCATCAGGAATCAGTTTTGATTGTTTTTAAAAAAAATTTTTTTATCTTTGGATCGAACAGAAATATTAAAAACAAAAATGACACAGGTAACTAGAATAAAATAAAAATTAGAATATAAAAATACAAATAAAAATAAAAAACAAATAAAAGGAAACAAAATATTAAATCAAATGAGTTGTAGTTTGAAAGGACCTCTATCACTTTTGAAAGAAGGTTTAGAAAAGGAATTGTGGATGAATTCTAAGATTTTTAGATTTGTTGGTTGGTTAGTTTGTGATAGGATGGAAAAATTGGATGATTCTATTGGGTCGTTATAAGTGCGACTGTGGGATCTAACGTTGAAGTAGGAAGGAGATGAATGATTCATGCCAGTTCTGGGGGAAATACCTCTGTGCTCGTCACATCTAACTGAGAGTTGACGCGATGTGCTGCCAACATAGGTACTAGAACAAGCACTACATGAATATAGATGATTGACGAGCACAAAAGTAGGGGTAGGGGTTCTTTATGGGATAGGAAAGAGCCTATGGAGAGGTTCGGGATGAAGACAAAGATGAAGTCTAATTGTGAGAAGCTATTTTGTAGCAGGTTGAGAAAATGATTTTTTAATTTGAGATATTGGTGGTCGTGAAATGGAAGTTTGATATAAAAAAGTTGTTTCGAAGCGATTAAAATAGGAGTGGTAGCAGTAAAAGATTTATTAAAGAATTTTTTAATTAAAGAATAAATAAGGGAAGAAGGGAATATATGAGCTTTGAAGTGTTTGATTAAAAAGGAAAATTCTTTAAGCAGTTCTATGTAACTGGAAGTAAGGTCTATGAATTAAAGTTTTAATGCTTTTGTATTTGTAACAGAAGGGGACGTTGCTAAAAAAGCTAAGGGACAAATTTGAGAAAATAGGTTTATGGTAAATATTTATATTATTATTTGTTGAGGTTTTTGTAATAAGCATATCGAGAAAAGGGAGGGTTTCATTAACTTCTTCTTCTTTAGTAAATTGATGTTGAGTAGTTGATTGTTAAGGAAATTTTGGAAAGAAGTGGTTTGGTGCTTATTGGTGAAAAATAGGGGATTATCGTCCAAATATCTTTTGTAGTGAATAGGTTTAAAATTAAGAGGTGTTGTTTAACCAGATGGATTCATGATATATAAATATGTTGCTCACATTAAGCATGTTCACTCCCTTAAATTTAATAAACTTATTTCTAAATTTGAAGCTCTCCCTATTTCCCCTAATCAAGTTATTGTTAACTTATCCAACAGAACCCTTTCCAAAAGTGAAGAACGTCTATTATCCCAATGCCTTAATTTTCACCTCCCCAATTTTAAAATTAATTCTATTGACTACCGTCTTTCTTTCATAACTACATCTTCCATATAATGTTAATTTTAATACTATCAAATCTAAAATAAACAACATTGCACAAAAATATTATTGGAATTTTAAACCCCCACAAAGTTTTTTCCTATCTCATTTCAAAAACCTACCAACCTATTTTAAGTTTTTAAAAATGGACTCTTCTATTATCATATGCGAGCCAGACAAAGGCAGAAATGTCGTTGTAATGAATA
>SEYY01025087.1:30000-52500 GCA_009176605.1 Armadillidium nasatum
TTTCCGATATTTTAGTATTTTTTTTTTTCATTTTTGCTTAAGTAATTCAATTTAATAAAAAAGTCTAAAAAAATTGAAGTCATAAAAGATTATACTTTGATAGGATTTTTCTTAAACTACTTTTCTTTGTGGGGAAAAATGCAAAGTCTTTCTTGCGTTTAGGCGTGACTTTGACACTCCAAATTATTTTCAAAGGAAAGACAATAAAGAAGACGTTGCTTGTTTCAGGCACTTTAAAAAGATGAAAAAATATTTTAAAAAATGGTTAAATATTATTTAGGAAAATCCTTTTATATGTTAAAAAAAAAATTGATTCTCTTGCTTGCAAATGATATTAATTGAAGGTTCTCTGGTGAGCACCTCGAGGTCTAACTGCTTCGCAAAAAAAAAATTAAAAAAATAAATAAAAAAAAAATAAAAACATAAAAATAAAATCAAACTTTTATATATTTTGAATTGTTCGTTTAGAAATGCCAATGACTTTAGATTAAATTTGAAATTGATTCATTGAAGTCGACAAGGTCATATATATAATATATATATATATATATATATATATATATATATATATATATATATATATATATATATATATATATATATATATATATATATATATATATATATATATATATATATATATATATATATATAGGGTCTTATCATTTTCAGGGAGTCATTTGAAATTTTAATCTAAATATATGAAAATATAGACAAGTTGAAAAAGCTCATTTGGTTGAATTATTATAATGTGAAATTTATATAGTTTTAATAATATATATTATATATATATATATATATATATATATATATATATATATATATATATATAAGGTGTAATATGGCAGCAGGCTTTTATCGAACGGCAACATTCCATTAATCAGTTCAATTTATGATAAATCGAACCAAGTACACTAGGAAACTAAATAATGATAATAATAATAATAATCATCATAATTAGACCCTACTATATCAATACTAGCCTATTTTCATGTTTGTCATTATTGATAAACTATTATTTCCATTACTAATATAGTATTATTCGCATTAGTATCATTTATGATTAACATCTGTATGGATTAATTGGTGGTATTCCTGCACTCGACAATTGTATCTATCCCGAAAGTGGTCGTGTCTTTCGACGAAGGATTCGTGGAAACGATCTGTTGACCTCTCTATAGGCACCCTTCTGTGCCAGAACATCACTTTACCAAGTAGGCAGACATAGCGTTCATGTATTATCGTACAAATGGAAACGACCACAATGATGCACGATTGTATGGGTTACGATACCCAACCGGAAGGCATCCGAACCACCAGACCTCGGCTGTGAACCGACGACTTTCGGAGACCCGAACTCTCGTAACGAAGAACGCTGGACAGTTTAGGCTTAGGATTGCTCGCACACCGACTGTCAAAGAGCCCTTATTATACGATATAAGAATGAACCAACGTGTGATTACCCAATAGTTAGCAGCAACGCATCCATTTAGTCGCTACACTACGTTGATGGTACTATACAGACAGGTCCGGATCCCATATCCCCTACGTGTGTGTGTGTGTGATACTCCGTCTGTAATATGTTCGGACCTACTAGTTATTATTTTCCAAATACCCTATTGTGTTTCATTTATCAACTTCTGCGTTTCTACCATATACGGAACTCCCAAGAACGACTTGCTGAGTCGCAACCATATGTCGCCTGTAGCTCTTATACGATGCCATTTTCTGTGTATGTTTAATATAAATTGCTCGTAATGATGCTACGGACCTACCCACATTTTGTAAGCATGCTAAAGTGACACTATATATATATATATATATATATATATATATATATATATATATATATATATATATATATATATATATATATATATATATATATATAATGAATGCATGTGTGCCTGTACTTTCAACTATTAATTTTAAAAGTAAATTAATTTGCGCTAACACTTTCATGCCATAAAATATTAAATAAAATTTGTGATCACGCATATTTTAACCATGCACAATATATTTATATTCACAATATATATATATATATATATATATATATATATATATATATATATATATATATATATATATATATATATATATATATATATATATATATATATATATATATATATATATATATATATATATATATATATATATATATATATATATATATATATATATATATATATATATATATATATATATATATATATATATATATATATATATATATATATATATATATATATATATATATATATATATATATATATATATATATATATATATATATATATATATATATATATATATATATATATATATATATATATATATATATATATATATATATATATAGATAAAATTTAGAGTGTCAGCGTTTTCAGACACAATAATATAAGTTGCAAGATATAGAGAGTGAGTCGGGAGAAACCCACCAAACTGTTCATTCATAAATGTATGACCAACAAACCAAAAAATTGTAACCGACTTGTTTTCTGATTACAGCGTTCTAAAGGTTTAAGTATAAACAACCAATCAAGTAACAACAAATCAAAGAATTATCATTTCTCAACTAATCATATGTCAGTTGTGAATTATTTTGAAAGACAATGATAAATAAGTGATAAATAATGTCACACATATATTCAAATCTGGAAATGCGAATGATTTTTGTTTATGGTTTAAGCAACGTGAATACTACAGCTGGAGTTTAAGAGTATCATCAAAGGGGTCTGCATCGTAGAATTCAGAATAAAAAAACGTATTTATGAAAATTTTCAGCACATTGTATGAGACCGGTAGACTTCCCTGTGCGGACATCATACCTGAACGTGCCCGTAGACAAGATGTAGATGAAGTTGAAGGCGTTCTGGATTTAATGTAACAGAGCTCTGCGACTGACTTACGAAGAATGGTCACTCAACTTGAATTCCTCAAACAAGTGATCCGCACATCACATAAACAGGGCTTATACCTATACTACCTATAGCGTGTACAACACCTACATCGAAGAGACTATGTAGACGCATGAGATTTTGTGGATGGATAATCACTAACGGTCATTTGCATCTCCGCAACTTTTTACTGGTGAAGCAGCATTCACTCGTAACTGTAATCGATTGTCAGACGAAAATACCCACGAAGAGTTGAAACAAAATTTCAGCATCGTTTTTCAGTTAACTTGTGGTATGGGATTGTCAATAATTATGTAATTACTCCTTTCGTTATTAAGAATCACCTAACGGGAGAACGTTCTTCAAATTTTTTGCAAAATGAATTACAAGATTTATTAGATTTATTGTATTGTCACACAATATTTAAATTGTACTTTCCTGAACGATGGATTGATAGAGGTTGGCCTTTTACTGACCGCTAAGTCTCCAAATCTCACATCATTGGATTGTTGTTTATGGAGCTGGTTGAAAAGAGATATATACCAAAGAAAAGTGGACAATTGAGGTGTATCAACTCGCCGTATTTTGAATGTTGCAACTCACATAAAAGAAAAACGAGAACTTTGGAGAACGACAGTTGCTATTCGAAGACGAGTCAGAAAATCTTAGAAAATTTATTGCAAAATAAATTTATTTTTCAAATCAACTTGAGTAAGCCTGCTTTGAAACGCTGTAATTTGATAAATAAAAATCGGATTACAACATTTTTGTTTTTTAGTCACCCATTTATTTTAAAGTCGGCTGCAACCTTGCGACAGCTTCCTGAGTCGGCCCTCATGATAATGTCAATCCGTTGATCTTTAGTCAAACGCATCTTATTCGATAGCTGAAAAAAAAAAAATACATATGTTAAAACTCCTGTGTGTGGAAACTTATGGGACACCCTGTATATATATATATATATATATATATATATATATATATATATATATATATATATATATATATATATATATATATATATATATATATATATATATATATGGAGTGACCCTCTTTGTAGTGGAAACCCGTAGGGGGATGCCGGCTCGTAAGGACGAGTAGGTGGCCATCGGTTCTCTTCAGAGCCTCAGGAGGGTTGGTAGCCTCGACTTTTCTTTAAGGCCGGTGGAACGTCTGTAGCCTCAGGTGGAAGGCTACTTCAAAGGGGGAACCACAGTCGAGGGCAAAGGAGCTGCCAAACTGGGTTTCCTTTTTGGTAGCAGAGGCGTTGGAACTTCTTCTGGTAAGAGCAGCTTCTTTTGGACTTCTGCTTGGGACTGCTTCTTTTAGGGCTTCTGCTTGGGACGTCTTCTTCTTGGGCAGCTTGGCTGTAGAGGCGGATTCTTCTTCGGCTCCTCGGAATAAAGTGAAAGGTTACTACTAATTCTATACCTTCTGAAATTATCTCAGTATTTGGGAAGGTGTAAGAAAAGTAGAGAGTTTTCCACTTCATTTATTTTATTCCCTCATTTGAACAAAAATGGTGTACCAAGTTACTATTAATAAAGTTTTATAAATTTACATTGAAATATTATACAAAATATTATATATTTAATTTAGAAAATATTATTTTATAATAAATTGACATTTTACATATATAAATACATTATAATTTATATTTTTAACATGAAACATTTTTATTTGCAAATATAATATAATATAACATAAAATAAGTACATTTTATAATAGTTTCACATAATGGTTTTACCTTAATTCAAATTTAGCGGTAAATAGTTTTGGCGGGAGAATTAGATAGGAAAGTGAATTAAGAATTTGTTATGGTAATAATTTACAATTTACATTATATTTTAAATGTTTTATTTTTTTAATTAATAGTTTATATTTTTATATATTTATTATAATTATTTGTATTACAAAAAGAAACTTTATTTTTAATTATCACAAGGTTTTACGTGTCTTTTCTTATTTAAAACAATATGAATACAATTGACAAGTTAACGCTTGAAACAATATTCTTTTACAGAAAACGGTTTTTATATTTTTGGGTAACTATTTAAAATGACACTATATATATATATATATATATATATATATATATATATATATATATATATATATATATATATATATATATATATATATATATATATATATATATATATATATATATATATATATATATATATATATATATATATATATATATATATATATATATATATATATATATATATATATATATATATATATATATTATCCTGTATTTAATCATTCCTCCTGTACTCTTCCAGGCTTCCATCTGCGCCCACCTGAGGGATGTGCGTTAGGTGTGTGTTTAGGAAGTTTTCTTCCTCTGTGTTTGTCCCCTCCTTAAAAAGGGCTCAGTCCGTGAGTGGTGGCAATCTGTTAAATATATATATATATATATATATATATATATATATATATATATATATATATATATATATATATATATATATATATATATATATATATATATATATATATATATATATATATATATATTATATTATATATATATATATTATATATATATATATATATATATATATATATATATATATATATATATATATATATATATTTTTATTTTTTTTTTTTTTTTTTTTTTTTTTTTTTTTTTTTTTTCAAGAAAAAAATTCTGTTCAGAAAATAAATTATTTAGTTTTTTAAATTAAATTGATGCAAAACATTAATTAATCGATCATTTTAAAGTCTCAAATTGGTCAATTTTCAATCATTGAATAGATATCCTTAGAATGTATTTTATAAACAACGAATTTCTTTAGTTTGTTTGATTTTTTTTTCTTTTTTTTAATTAAAGTAAAGTGGAAAATTTTTAAATATTTTTATTCCAAAGGGGAAACCTCCAACAGTGGCACAAACTCCTGATATATTTCTTCTTTTTTAGTATGGATAATAATACATATTTTTTTAAAAGGAGAAACTGTTTAAAATCTTACACAAGCAATATTAATTTTATTAATTTTAATTTCAATTTAAAAATCCCAAACCTAAGGTTTCGTTCCATCACTTTAGAAACGAAATTCCCAAATCGACGATTGATTGAGTTATTTATTTACATTTTTGTCCTAAGTGTCCTTTAACAACCTACGTGAACTCTACTAAGGACATGATTAAAGTTCGCATCGACTGTTACAAAGGGGTAAGCTACTAACTTCTGAAAAATTTTCTTCTTTAATTAAAGGACCATTCGATAAAACATAAAATTTAAAATCACATCAATAATTATAAAACTTTAGGAAAGGAAAACGAGTGAGAACCTTTCTAATTTTTGAATCTTTGCAGATTGAAGAACTTCGACCAACTGTAACTTTAAATAATAATGCTTCTACTTTGTTTATTATATAATTATATTAATGTTACTCTTCTCGTTTTATTATTATTATTATTATTATTATTATTATTATTATTATTATTATTATTATTATTATTATTGATACGATTATTGTTATGATCATTTTTAATGTTATTTTTGTGGTTTATCTCTGATTGTTTTTATAATTATGTTTAGTTTTATGAATATCTTTAAGACTATTTTTAATATAATTTGAATATAGTTAATATATTAACTTAATTTTATAGTACCATGCTTGGTTTTTAGCTTGAAAATGGAAAACTTTCCCGAAACGTTGACCTACAACAAAGAAAAATTAGGCCCTTCAAATAGATTTTTTTTTTCTTCTTTAAAATTAGATTCTCTACAAACAATAATCTTAGACTATATATTGATGGGATGGGCAGATTCATTACACCTTCAACTGAATCTTTTAATCCTCAAAATCAATGGTTCGATGGCAACTGTTCTCTTGTCCTTCGGGTGAGAGACATTGCTTATCGTGAATGGAAAAATTCTCCTTCTCCTATCACTCTTGCTAATTTTCATTCAGCTCGGAATCATTGCAGGGATGTTCTTCAACGGACTAAGCGTACTTTCATAAAAAGGAAGTGCGCTGACTTCCATGGCTCTCCTACTGATAAAAATTTCTGGGCTCTTGTCAAAAATATCTCTAATAACTTTTGTGAATCTGTCTTTCCTCCTCTTATTTGCTCTGATGGTTCTGTAGCTAATATTCCCTCCGAAAAGGCTAATCTCTTCGGACTCCATTTCTCATCTAATTCCACCCTGCTCGATTCTGGCATCTCTCCTTCTACTCTCAGGTATCCCATGTCTCTACCTGTAATTACTCATGATCGGGTGCATGGGATGCTGCAATCAATGAATGTCAGGAAGGCAAGTGGCCCGGATGGCATTCCCCCTCGTGTTCTGAGAGAGTGTACTTCTGAGTTAGCGCCTGTCCTCGTTCAGCTCTACTCTCTATGCCTTAATAATAATACTTTTAATCAAAGCTGGAAGCGTGCTTTTGTACAGCCGATCCCGAAAAAATGTAGCCACTCTGACCCTTCAAACTGTCGACCAATAGCTCTCACTTGTGTTCTATCTAAAATTTTTGAAACTATTCTCAACTCTCATTTCCTGGATCATTTGGAGTCTCATTCTCTTCTCTCAGATCATCAATATGGCTTTCGACGCTCGAGGTCAACTGGTGACATATTCTCCTATCTTACTGATCTATGGTCTTCTGCCCTTAAGGGATTTCTGGCGAGTCTTGTGTGGTAACGCTGGACATTCCAAAGCTTTCGACCGGGTATAGAATGCGTCGCTACTCTCTAGGCTCCCTTTCTTTGGGTTTCCTCTTTCCCTTTGCTTACTATTGTCTAGTTTTCTCTCAGATCGTTCCATTTCCACAATTCTAGATGGAGATACTTCCTCCTCTTTTTCTTTCAACTTTGGTGTTTCTCAGGGATGTGATTTATCTCCAACTTTATTCATACTTTTCATAAACGATCTTCTCAATTGCACTTCTAATTCTGTTCACTCTTATGCTGATGACTCAACTCTACATTCTTCTACTCATTTAAAATCTGCTCCCTCTTTTGTTTCTAGAGTTGCTTCTTGTATGCAACTTTCAGATTCTATATTTGCCGATCATCTGGATGGGATTTCCCGGTGGGGTCATAGCAACCTTGTGAAATTTAACTCTTTAAAAACTCAACTTCTTCACATCTCCCACTCAAAAATACCTCTCAACTTTCCTATCCTCTTTGATGACACTCCAGTCTCACCAGTGAAATAACATTAACATTCTTCGTCTGAATCTAAACAATAAACTGTCTTGGAAACCTCTTAAAGTGGCCTCTAATAAGCTGGGAGTTCTGCTCAGGTTGCGGGTATTTCTTTCATCTGAGCAGTTACTCCAAATAAATAAGGGTCTTATCCACCCTTGTATGGAGTACTGTTCTTTCATTTGGGAGGTCTGGTTCCTCTTCTCTTTTAGATAGGGTTGAGTCTAAAACTAAAAGATTAATAAACTGTCCCCTACTTTCAAATTCTCTTGACCCCCTATCTCTGCGACGTGATGTTTGCGCACTTTCTCTTTTCTATAGGTTCTACAGTGGTAGTTGCTCGAGGGAATTGGCCTCTTGCTTTCCTCCACAGCTGCGTCGTCCTCGTTGCACAAGGGGTCCCCTGCTTTTGAACCAATTTTGTGTGGATGTGGGAAACCCCAGGCTAGCTCGTTGTGGTGCCTCCTTCTTTCCAGCTGCCTCTATTCTGTGAAACTCTTTACCATCAAATATTTTTCCTCCTGTATTCAATATTCCACTCTTCAAGGCTTCCGTCTGTGCCCACCTGAGGGATGTGCATGAGGTGTGTGTTTGAGTGAGTTTTTTTCCTTTGTGTATGCCCCTTCCTTGAAAAGGGCTCTGCCAATGAGTGGTAGTGATCTGTAAAATATATATATATATATATATATATATATATATATATATATATATATATATATATATATATATATATATATATATATATATATATATATATATATATATATATCATAAATTTAAAGTTACTTTTTATGAAATTGTTTTAGAATTAATTTTAATGGAATTGGGTTAAGAATAATTCTACGCGAATGACGAGTCTTTCTTTCTCTCCTTTTGAACCTTTAAAAAAAGACTTTTAAATTTCGTTTAAAATAAGAATTAAAAAAAATTTTTATATTATACTTAATATTTCCAAAAAATAAAAATAAAAAAAATAATAAAATAAAACAGGACTTGAAAAGATAATCATATGTAAAACAGAGTAAAAATAAACGTACAAAAATATGGAAGGAATTTTATAATGAATGAATTTTCTTCGTAGATCTAATTAAAAATAGAGGAAATTGAGTTAATAAAAGATGGAGAAATTAAAGTTTAATGTTGTGTGTAACATTTGATTAAAAGGAAAGACAAACAGACAGACAAATTCAAAGCTTTTCTTCCCTTAAAATTAATGTCAAAATACTTAAAAGTAATTTTATTTTTAAACTAAATTAAATCACAATTTAAAATTTAAATATATATTTAGTTGGGGCTTTAATTAAAAAAGGATTTATATATTTAGATACAAAAGTCTTTGTCCAGCAAGTCTTCAGAGGCTTCTGTATTTCAAAGTAATTTTATATAGTGCTTTTATGCTTGAAACATTTTGTACAGACCAATCCGCTGCCATTAATATGTGTTCCAATCCTCTCATAAATAACCAAATTTGTATAATATTCAAATAAACCTACTTAATCCTTATTCCTACAAAAAAAAATTCTCATTAAAGCGTATTATTAACTTTAATGTTTATATTCAAAGTGAGTGTCGGGAATAACGCATCAAACTCAGTGATTGCATTAACAGAAAACATGGGACGACCATCGCACACGACACTGGCATACTCGTAATAAAGCTTAAAAAAAACAGGATCTGTTACAGAAGACTGGAGTTGAATAGATATGGTAGAAAGGAGGAGAGTGTTTGATGACCATGATTTTTTTGAACTTTAGTGAAAGATATGAGGAGGAGTAACAATGTTTCCCAAATAGAGGGAAATGGCTCGATCAACTGACAGGCAATTGCATTCTTAAGAACTAATGAAAAATATATGTTTATCTCTCTCTCTCTCTATTTATATATATATATATATATATATATATATATATATATATATATATATATATATATATATATATATATATATATATATATATATATATATATATATATATATATATATATATATATATATATATATATATATATATATATATATATATATATATATAATATTATATATATATATATATATATATATATATATATATATATATATATATATATATATATATATATATATATATATATATATATATATATATATATATATATATATATATATATATATATATATATATATATATATATATATATATATATATATATATATATATATATATATATATATATATTATATATATATTATTTATTATTTTTTTTGTTTTGTTTTTTTACACCTCACCCCCACTCACGGGCATAGCCCTATTCAAGGAGGGGGTGCTAGAACAATAGAAGAGATAAAAACAACCCACAAACCCACACCTAACGCAAATTTCGCAGGTGAGCACAGACGTGGGTCTTAAAGGAATGGAGATTAAATTCAGCAGGAAACACAGAAGATGGAAGAGAATTCCACAAAACAGAGGTGGCTGGAAAGAAGGAGGCACCACAGCGAACAAGCCTGGAGTTGCCTATGTCCACGCAAAATTGATGCGCGGACACTGCACTCCTTGTGCTGCGAGGACGCCGTAAAGGTGGAGGTACAAGGGTGGATAGTTGCCTCGAGCATTTGCCGCTGTAATACCTATAGAAAAGAGATAAGGCACCAACATCACGTCACAAAGATAAAGAGTCAAGAGAATTAGAAAGAGCGGGACAGTTTAAAAGTCTTTTAGCCTTTGACTCAACCCTATCCAAAAGACGTGTGAAGCCTGAGCCACCCCAGATATGAGAGCAGTACTCCATACAAGGGCGGATGAGACCCTTGTATAATTGGAGTAACTGCTAGGAAGAAAAAAATTTCGCAATCTAAACAGAACTCCCAGCTTCTTTGAGGCCGCTCGAGCAACCATTGTAATGTGAGGTTTTCCAATACATTTTTTTTGTTTATGTTAAGGTCAAGAATATTTATATTGTCAACAGGAGAGACGGGAGAACCGTCGAAAGAAATAGAAAAGTTAGGAGGGGACTTTGAGGGGAGGGTTCGGTTTAGGAGAAAAATTTTTTTTATCCGATTCTCCAGAAAATTTCAGTATATATAGCTTTTTTCCCGACGAAAATAGTCGATTCCTAACGTTTTTACGAGGGATTTAATGTTTAACACTTATTTGGGAATGTTTTTCAAAATTGAAATCTACGGTGAAGCCACACAAAAAATATTTTTGGTCTGAAATTTGGAACATATGTTCCTTATTCTATTGGCTACAAAAACCTTTGATAGAATTTTCCTCCTAGAGTTACACAAAAAACAGTATTAGTCCAAGACTGACTCACTATCAAAAGAAATTATTTTTTGAAAAAAAAAAAATTCAAATTTTTGAGGAAAAATATTTAAAAAAAAAAGTATAATTACTACGTAAATAAATTTTGGCACACTTATAGAGGAGTGTTGGGGCTACAAATTCTTCTTATATACTTTGTTCGATTTAATTTGTTTGTTCCGAGATATGATCTCTCAAAAAGGTCCATTTTTAGAAAATTTTCAAAAATTTTAAAAGTTTGAGAGGCTATACCTTCCTTCAAACAATTAGCATTTAATAATGCTCTACAATAAATGTTGTAGACCTATCTCTCCTCTAAACAATGTCCAAATTTAATCAAAATTTCTGAAGAGAATTTTTTTTAAATAATTTTTTTCTCCGAAAGGGTAACAAATTTTTCAAAAAAAAATTTGACTGATTATACCTCTTTTTTTGATCGTGATATCAAAAATCGCTTCCAGCGGATTAAAGAGATTGGGGCTAAGATGGCTTTGGTTAATTTTCATCTCATGTGGAAAAATATTTTTTTCCCGCTATTTCTTTTTTTTGTTGAGTTATGACCACTAATAACTATGAAACCGTTATAGACTCATAAAAACACTAAAAATGAAGCTTTTTCACCGGGAAAAAAGCTATATACACAGAAAATTTCACCCAAACCGCTCAAATAATAAAAAAAAAATTTTAAACTGAACCCTCCCCTTGAGAGGGAGATTTCTAGAAGTTGAGTTTTTAAAGAGTTGAATTTCACAAGGTTGAGACGACCCCACTGGGAAATTCTATCCAGATCAGCAAGAATGAAATCGGAAAGATGAAGACGAGAGGCAACTCTAGAGCCAAAGGAAGGAGCAGATTTGAAATGAGTAGAAGAATGGAGGGTTGAGTCATCGGCATATGAATGGACAGGGTTAGATGAACAGCTAAGAAGATCATTAATGAAAAGTAAGAATAGAGTAGGAGATAAGACAGAACCCTGAGGAACACCACTATTGATAGGAATGGAAGAAGATGCTCCATCAACAACAGCTGAAATGGAGCGATTAGAAAGAAAGCTAGACATAAGTAAGCAAAGAGAAGAAGGAAACCCAAAGGAGGGGAGCTTGGAAAGCAGTGACGCATGCCATACCCGGTCAAATGCCTTAGATATGTCAAGCGCCATCACACAAGTCTCCGCATGATCCCTAAGAGCAGAAAACCATAAATCTGTGAGATAGGAAAGTATATCACCAGTGGACCTTGAACGTCGAAAGCCATACTGATGATCAGAAAGAAGGGAATGAGATTCCAGATGATCCAAGAAGTGAGAGTTGAGAAGGGTTTCAAAGATCTTAGACAGAATACAAGTGAGAGCTATAGGGCGATAGTTAGAAGGATCAGATTGGCTACCCTTTTTCGAAATAGGCTGGACCAAAGCGTGCTTCCAACACTGAGGGAAAGTATTAGTAAATATATATATATATATATATATATATATATATATATATATATATATATATATATATATATATATATATATATATATATATATATATATATATATATATATATATATATATATATATATATATATATATATATATATATATATATATATATATATATATATATATATTATATATATATATATATATATATATATATATATATATATATATATATATATATATATATATATATATATATATATATATATATATATATATATATATATATATATATATATATATATATATATATATATTGGGTGGGTCGAAAAAATCAATTTTTCGAGTATCGAATTGTAATAGGGCTCAAAATTTGCGTATTTGCTTGCTAATAAATGAAAACATAATGAAAAAAAATCATAGGTTAGATCTTCAGTTCGCTCAAAAAGACGAAAGTTTTGAGAAAATGACAAAAAACATCAAAATATAACTTGACGCTCAAATTATACAGGTAACGTTTTTCACTTTTAATAGCGTCTAAGTACTTAATTTTTCTTGTGTGATGACAGAAAATTATATTTAATTAAAAACTATGCGCTACATTTTAAGTTCGCGCAAAGACGTATAATTTTTTAATGTAGTTGAAAAATTTTTTTTTTACCATTTTGAAAATAGACCCACTGTGGTATTTTAAATTATAAAAGGCCATCTTTTTTAATAATTCGTTAATGTGAGTGATTTTTTTTACATTTTTTTTGATTAGAGTACATTCTTTTTGCAACTCTTCGAATATTTTAATTTTTTTATGAAATGGCCCAGAACTTACCGCAAGGAGATGGCTGCAGTTCGAGTTCCACCCACAACCCACCCAATCATCCAACCAATTATGGTGTGCTAAATTATGTGGATTTAGTCAAGGACGTTGTCTTAAATTCAATTTTTTTATCTAATTTTGTCATTGTGGATCTTGAAAGCAAAGTTACTCTTATGTAGCCATCTCTGTTTTCTTATCCGCACACTTTGACGCATCTTTCAACAGCATGTGTATGGGGAAATTTAAAAAATCAAACTCAGGCAGAGTTTGATTTTTTCAGAACTGGCGAGATAGGCATTGTTGTTTAAGCTTTCAATTATTGGTGTGGGGAGGGAGGTGAGATCGACACCTTATATTTTGTGAGTCTGTCAACTCACTGTAGTCTGTGGATTCATAATTTATTGAAAGAGTCGTAAAGCTCTAAAAACCTTCACTTTCTGATTTTGAATTCTTAACTTAATTACCCTCCTATAACCCAACTTTCGTATGTATTTTCTTTTATTCACTATCATAGCCAACAACATGTTCTCTGGGTGATACTAGAACGTGATTCTCTCAGTTACGGGATCGATGATTCTTTTAATGTCGTCTGGCAAATGTCTCGTTGTTTATATGTTTAGGACCATATAAAGATATGTTTAGGACCATATTTCACTGACAAGAGCATCTGTTTTCACAATATAGGTTACAAGCATCTTGAGTTCGTTTGTAGGACTCATTTGCTAAATGAACAACCGTAAGACCAAGTTTGTACATTTCAGCCATCGGGAGGGAGTGAGAGGTCCGGGATATCTTACGGTGATACCTGGAACACATTGTTTTGTCTGGAATGCTTTGACAATATCCAGAAGGTACTGTTGTTCTTTGCTAAGATCAGTTTTATTTACATTTATTTCATCTAATTCAAATTTATGACGGGTAATTTCTCAAAATCAGACAGTTGTTTGCCGATTTTCACAGAGAATGGCGCTCGTTCCGTTGTTTCTCCGTCCAAGTATCCAAATAAATGTCTGAATGGTAGCCTCTTGGAAGTGAAGTAAGTAAATGAACCACTGCAATGTGCTCAATGTTAACCTATGGGTACTTACCTTTAGTACTCTATAGCATTTTCAATTTCCAGGTACTTGCATTGGTCGGCGTGGTCCTATGGAGTGGCCTCTCAGATCCCCAGACCTTACCACACTTGATTTTTACATCTGGGGGCATATAAATGCTGTAGTGTATCGGGGAAAGAAAAAAAGGCTTCTTTTTTTGTAAAATGGTAGGTAAACCCCGATTTTTCATGAAAGTTCGAAAATTTTAGCCCTAAACGCCCTGTTGTTTGTTGCTGTGCCAAATCACAATTAATCGTTTCCAGGTCATTAATGCCAATATCATTATATTCCAGATATTAAAGATTCATATGATATTTCACTACCGGTTCCACTCACTGATGTGACGTGACTGACATATTGCCCACCAGGCTTACGAATAAATTTGATATGCTCCTCTTTCCTTACTATTCGGTATATTTTAGCTCCTGAATGGTAACTAATCAATGAAAACATAATTTCCACCATCAAAGTAGAAATTGTTACTATGAGGCCGGTCTATATATTATTCTATAACCTGTCGTGTCTTCTGTTTTTCAGTTCTTATGTTGCTTTTATAGGTAACAAAAAATCTTCCAAAACCATACAAAACGCTGGAATCGATATTAGCCTTAGCTCTATCAGAAACTATAGACAGAGAATTAAAGAATTGGGAAAACGTGTCTCGATAGGTTTGTTTGATGTGAGCCTTGTCCAATAGATCATATCACGGTCAGAATAACTGCAATAAGTAAGTTTAATTGCTATTTAGGATTGCAGTCATTAACAATACGCATTGGTTATCTCATTTATTAGATTTTGTAAAATATGGTCTAAATTTGTAAAACAGTATAAAACCCCAATTTTTAACGAAAGATCGAAAATTTTATCCCTAAATCATGAACTCAAAGTGAAGTGATTTTTAAAAATATATTTTCCAATTATCACGCATAAAAAATGAATTACTTAGATGCAATTTGAAATCAAAAAATGTAGCCTGTATAATTTCTGTGTAAAATTAAGTTTTGGTGTTTTTGTTATTTTTTTTCCAAATTTTAGGCACTTTGCGCGAACCAAAGACCTAACCTATGATTGTTTTTTCATTATGTTTTCCTTGATTAGCATGTAAATGCCCAACTTCTGAACCCTAATAGAATTCGATACTCAGAAAATAGATTTCTCAACCCATCCTATATATATATATATATATATATATATATATATATATATATATATATATATATATATATATATATATATATATATATATATATATATATATATATAATATATATATATATATATATATATATATGTATATATATATATATATATATATATATATATATATATATATATATATATATATATATATATATATATATATATATATATATATATATATATATATATATATATATATATATATATATATATATATATATATATATATATATATATATATATATATATATATATATATATATATATATATATATATATATATATATATATATATATATATATATATATATATATATATATATATATATATATATATATATATATATATATATATATATATATATATATATATATATATATATATATATATATAGAAACGTTAAGAGGACTATTATTTATGTTATTTAGATTTGTTGGCTTGTTTGTTTTAATATTATTTGTTTGTTTTATTTTTAAATGGAAGGAGGGAGAACACATTCAAAAAAAAAAAAAAAAAAAAAAAATTCGCAACTGAAACAAAAAACTCGGAATAGTGATAAAAAGGATAAAATATTTTCAAAGTTTATTTATCTAATTTTTTTTTTATTTATAATTTTATTTGTTTTGTTCACCCAAAAGAATTTGCTTATAAAGTTGAAGTTCTTTTGAGTCAAAAAAGAATTCAAAATTGCACCCAAAAGAAAGAACGTGACCGCCATTTTACCGCTCTCGGGTGAATTGCCAGGCCGCACTCCACTTTATAGACCAGGTATGCGAAAAGAGAGAGAGAGAGAGAGAGAGAGAGAGAGAGAGAGAGAGAGAGAGAGAGAGAGAGAGAGAGAGAGAGAGAGAGAGAGAGAGAGAGAGAGAGAATTGGCCTGGCACTCAGTCCTTTCTTTTCATTAATTTCTGTAACATTCACAGTCTTTGTACTTATTTTCATTTTGATGAACACCACTTAGACCCCTTTTGGAAATTAACCGAAACTTATGAGACGTTTTTTGTTATTAAAAACTCGATACTCACGAGGATTGCCCTGTTCTTGGATGAGAGTTATTTAAGAGTTTGCTTCCTAAGGTCCGTATGAAGTTTGAACTTTAAACTTTAACCTTGCGGACTGTGGTTTTATTATGAGTCCTTGTAGTAATATTGATTGATTTCTGAAGATAAACGGAGGTGTGTGTGTGTTCAATGTGGCTGTCTATTCTAGCTTTTCTTTTATAAATGAGAATTTAGTAAGTTCGGATAAGGAATTGGTTAATATTTTTAATGCTTCTTATTTTGCGTCTGCTTACTGAGGAAAGTTTGGATAACAGTTTATAGACTAATATCTCAATGATGGAAGTAATAAATAGGTGTACAGCATTTGAAACTGAGTTAAATGAAATTAAATCTTTACTAGAACATATTGACCCAAATAAGGCAGCGGGTACTGATGGTGTACATGATAGAATTCTAAAGGAGGGGAGTAGCAGTATTGCAAAGGCATTGTATTTGATTTTTAAACAATCTATTGCTTTGGGAGAGGTACCTGAGGACTGAAAAACGGCATATGTGGAGCCCATTTATAAGAATGGTAGTAAAGATGATCTAGGAAATTATAGACCAGTTAGCTTATCATCTCTGGTTGTAAAAGTTTTGGAAAAGTTGCTGAAAAATCATATAGAGAAACATTTGGATGATAACAAGATACTTCATAAATCCCAGCATGTTTTAAGAGAGGGTAGATTATGTCAGACTAACCTTCTAGAATTTATGAAATATATTACTGAATGTGTAGACGGGTGATCCAATTGATGTTATATATTAGAATTTGTCAATTGTTTTGATAAAGTACCCCATGTAAGGCTGATCAAAAGTTGTCACAGTGTGGTATAGGTGGAGTGATGCACAATTGAATTAAAGAGTGGCTGAAGAACAAAGGGCAGTGTGTGCTACTGAATTGAAATAAGTCGTAATGGGAAACGGTGAATAGTGGGGTCCCACAGGTTTCTGTGCTGGGATCACTATACTTTCTGATATATATATATATATATATATATATATATATATATATATATATATATATATATATATATATATATATATATATATATATATATATATATATATGATTTAGACAAAGGTCTTAAATGTAACGTTTTTAAGTTTGCAGATAATACCAAGGCGATATTATGAATTATGTATAAAGCTTCAAGGTGATCTAGATAGACTCCATGGATGGGCAGATAAGTGACAAATGAATTTTAATAGTAAAAAATGTAAAGTTCTTCATGTAGGTTACTCAAATAAAAGATTTAATTATGATATGAATGGGGATTGGCTTGAGACTGTGGAACAAGAAAAAGATTTAGGTGTTATTATTAGCAGTAATCTGAAAGTGGGTGATCAGTGTTTGAAAGCAAGAAATAGAGCTAATAAAATGTTAGGTATAATAAACCGCAATGAAGTTTGCAAGGGCAAAGAGGTTATAAGCAAGCATATAATAGCTATGTTAGGCCAGCATTAGAGTATTTGTACACAAGTTTGGGCCTCACATTTAAGAAAAGACATAGATATGTTGAAGAGTGTACAACGTCGAGCAACAATGATGATTTCTGGCTTCGAGACTAAGAGTTATGAGGAGATTGAAGGAGCTGGGAATGTTCTCTGTTGAAAGGAGATTTCTCAGAGAGGATATGATACAAGTTTACAAAATATTTGCATCTGACAGTAATACAGAGATTGAAAAATACTTTATAATGGACCATGGAAGAGAAACTAGGGTTGTTAGATTTTGGTATGACTTGTCACAGGAGATTGTTGACTGTGATTCTCTTGCAGCATTTAACAGGTGACTTGATAAATATTGGTTGGTTTAGGTATCACATAGTATAACTTGACTAAACCAAAGTGGCAGGTTTATATGAATATTTAGACCAGCTTATGAAAAAGGCTATGGATTTTAGATCAGCTTGTGACTAAGCCTAACCCTCAGTTTTGTGGTGTATGTGGTTCATTGCCTGTTTAATGTGTAATTAGTTATATAATGTCATTGGTTAATATCAAATATTTGTAGGGGCTTAGTTTTATTTTAATCTTACTTTGCATGAATGAACTGATAACTAGGGAACAAATAGACCTAGTCTTTGTTACATGTATTAGTATTAGTATTGTTATTATTTGTTTTGACTGGGACAGTCTCGATAGGCCCATGTGACTACTAACTGTCTCTATTTTTCTAATGTTTTCTAATATGGAATTTTCCTAAACTTCTACTAATGACTTCGTCTCTCTTTATAACTAACGATGAAACTTAATGAAAAATTAATAAAAATTTGGGATATTAAATACACATGAATTACCACAAATAATAGACTTAAAGCATGATTTTAGATTCACATTCATAAATTTAAAGAGAGAAAAAGTAATGATACAGAAAGAGGAAAGTTTGAAAATCAAAAAAATTTTCTCAGATTAAAATCTTTCGATATATCTTTTTTTTTTTTTTTTTTTTTTTTTTTTACAGAACGCCACCGCTCACGGGCAGAACCCTTTTCTCGGAGAGGGCACGCACACATAGAGAAGATTCATTTAAACATACACACCTAACGCACAGCCCTCAGGTGGGCGCAGACGGAAGCCTTGAAGAGTGGAAGATTAAATACAGGAGGAAAAATAGATGAAGGTAGAGAGTTCCACAGAATAGAGGTGGTTGGAAAGAAAGAGGTACCACAAAGGGCTAGCCTGGAATTTCCTACGTCCACACAAAATTGGTGAGAAAGCAGGGCACCCCTTGTGCGACGAGGACGACGCAATGGTGGAGGAACGCGAGAGGCCAATTCCCTCGAGCACCTGCCATTGTAGTACCTGTAGAAAAGAGATAGCGTACCAACGTCACGTCGCAGAGACAGAGGGTCAAGAGAGTTTGAAAGTAAGGGACAGATAGTTAATCTTTTAGCTTTAGACTCAACTCTATCCAGAAGAGAGGAGGTGCCGGATCCCCCCTAAATGTGATAACAGTACTCCATACAAGAGTGAATAAGACCCTTATATATTTCGAGTAACTGTTCATAAGAAAAAAATTCTCGCAATCTGAACAGAACTCCCAGCTTCTTTGAGGCCGCTTTAGCAACCATTGTATGGTTTCCAAGATAGTTTGTTGTTTATGTTAAGACCAAGAATGTTAATGTTATTTACAGGTGAGACGGGAGAGCCATCGAAGAGGATAGGAAAGATTAGGAGGTGTTTTAGAGAGGGAGATGTGAAGAAGTTGAGTTTTTAAGGAGTTGAATTTCACAAGGTTGATATGAACCCACCGGGAAATCCCATCCAGATTGGCAAGAATAGAATCGGAAAGTTGAAGACGAGAAGCAACTCTAGAAGCAAAAGAGGGAGCAGATTTGAAATGAGTAGAAGGATGTAGAGTTGAATCATCAACATAAGAGTGAACAGAGTTAGAAGTTGCAGTGGAGAAGATCGTTAATGAAAAGTAAGAATAAGGTTGGAGATAAAACAGAACCCTGAAGAACACCACAATTGACAGGAGAGGAAGAAGAGGTCGCTCCATCTACAACTGCCGAAATGGAACGATCTGAGAGAAAACTAGACAAGAGTAAGCAAAGAGAAGGAGGAAACCCAAAGGAGGGGAGCTTGGAGAGCAGTGACGCATGCCACACCCGGTCAAAAGCCTTGGATATGTCAAGCGCCACCACACAAGACTCCCCGAAGTCCCTAAGGGTAGAAGACCATAGATCAGTAAGATAGGAAAGTATGTCACCAGTTGACCTCTAGCGTCGAAAGCCATACTGGTGATCAGAAAGAAGAGAATGAGACTCCAAATGATCCAGGAAATGAGAGTTGAGAAGAGTTTCAAAAATTTTAGTTAGAACACAGGTGAGAGCTATAGGTCGATAGTTTCAGAGCGACTTTTTTTCGGGATCGGTTGAACAAATACACGCTTCCAGCATTGAGGAAAAATATTAGTATTAAGGCATAGAGAGTAGAGTTGAACGAGGACAGGCGCCAACTCGGAAGCACACTCCCTCAGAACACGAGGGGGAATGCCATCTGGGCCACTGGCCTTCTTGACGTTAATAGATTTCAGGATCCCATGCACCTGATCTTGAGTAATTACAGGTACAGACATGGGACACCTGACAGGAGGAGGGATGCTGAATCGATCAGGGTGGAATTAGATGAAAAAAGGAGTCCGAAGAGATTAGCCTTTTTCAGAAGGAGTATTAGCAACAGAACCATCAGAGCGAATAAGAGGAGGAAAGGCAGATTTACAGAAGTTGTTAGAGATATTTTTGACAAGAGGCCAGAAATTTTTATCAGTAGGAGAGCCATGAAGGTCAGCGCACTTCCTTTTTATGAAAGTACGCTTAGTCCCTGCAACGATTCCGAGATGAATGAAAATTAGCAAGAGTGATAGGAAAAGGAGAATTTTTCCATTCACGATAAGCACTGTCCCTCTCACGAAGGGCAAGAGAACAGCCGTCATCGAACCATGGATTTTGAGGAGAAAAGGATTTAGTTGAAGATGGAGTGAATCTGCCTATCCCGTCAAGGATTACGGCCCCTAACTTTTCAGCAGAGACAGATGCGTCCCCCGTGACAAATTTTAGGAAGGCAGGAAGACAGATTTTAAGCCATAAGACGTCTAAATTAGGAGATTCTAGATTTACGAGACGTGTCACAGGAGTGTCAATGTTAATATAGCCACAGACTTCCATTCAAATACTTTAAATTCTCAGACTACATAAACTGTTAATTAGAATGTATTTCCCTCTTTATGAAATCATCATTCCGAACAATTTCGATTTTCATCACCATTCTTGGCTTTTCTCCGATTCTGATGGCTAACCAGCCTTCCAATTCTTTGTTCATCATAACGTTCAGCAATTATTTGTCCAACAGATGAAACCAGCACTCTAGTTATATATATATATATATATATATATATATATATATATATATATATATATATATATATATATATATATATATATATATATATATATATATATATATATATATATATGACTATAAGGCATTGATGAATATATTTATGTCTGCTATACCTATAAATTCGAAAAAGATCTAAGGTTAGCCGCTCCAAGTCTTTCACCCTTCTTTATATATATATATATATATATATATATATATATATATATATATATATATATATATATATATATATATATATATATATATATATATATATATATATATATATATATATATATGTAGTGACGTTATTTGTGTCACCAAATATGTGGTGCAGGAGGTTACTACTTTTTGCAGCGCGAAGGGGGATAGATCAGGAGGTTGGGTGTTTTCCATGTCCCCTTGTGGAATGCCGACTGGTAGGCGTGTAGTAGCCACCACTTTTCTTCAAGCCTGCGGAGCGTTTGTAGCCTCAGATGGAAGGCTACTTCAAATTAGAAACCATAGTCGAGGGCAAATGGTCTGCCAAACTGGGTATCATTTCGGGAGCAGAGGTGTTGGAACTTCTTCTTCTTCTGGGACGTCTTTTTCTGCTGCTGTAGTTGCGGCTTCTTCTTGCCTCTGCTTTGGGTATCTTCTTCTGGACAGTTAGGCTTCTTCTTTGGCTTCTTGGATAAA
>SEYY01025088.1:0-15000 GCA_009176605.1 Armadillidium nasatum
GTAAAATTATTTTATCAAAAATAGTTTGGAGAATTCCACATGTAACCCTTACAGATAAATATATGATTAAGTTAAGTAATGATATCCAGAACAAAATAGTTTTGAATGTTAATTTCTTAAACAGACAGTGTGAATCTGTAGAAGTAAATCAAGGACAAAAACAATTCGATTGGAGATTAAATGTAACAGCTGGATCAGAAAAACCTAGATTTATAATCTTAGCTTTTCAAGAAAATAAAGATGATAATCAAGTTATGAATCCGGCTATATTTGATCATTGTAATTTAACTAACGCTTGTGTTCGATTAAATAGCGAAATATATCCAGAAATGGATCTTCAACTTGATTTTAATGAAAATCATTATACAACTGCTTATAAAATGTTATCGGATTATTTTAATCATATACTTTATAAAGAAAAAAATTGTTCTATTACTTTATTAGAATACCGGAATTTGTATCCATTGCTAGTATTTGATGTAAGTAAACAATCTGAAAAATTAAAAAATTCAGTTACAGATATTAAAATAACAGCGGCTTTTCAAAAGAATATATCAAAACCTACAAAGGCTTATGCATTAGTATTATCAGAAAGAATTTTAAAATTAGAATCCGATGGAAATAAAATGAATATCGTTTATTAGTTTTTTTTTTCTCTTAAATAAATGAGATATTATTGTATTCACTGTAGAAAGATAACAAACACTGAAAATGTTCAAAAGGTTACAACTTCTAAAAGTAGCATGCTTAGAGGCATATGCTCAGAATGCGGAAGAATAAAAACTCAATTTACCTCTAATAACAAATGAAATGAAAAAAAAATAAAAAATTTAAAAATTAAAAAAAGGAAAAAAAATTATATATAAAAATTTATATATAATAACTTTTTTTCTCTTTAAATAAATGACGTACATGGATATGAAAGTATATCTTACACCTAATCAGGTAAAGAAGTTAAAAAATGCAATAAATAAAAAATCTTCTATATCATTTAGAATTAATCCAAAGCAAAAAGGTAATATATCTCTTCTCTTAACTCAAACTCAAAAAGATAAATTTTTAAAGAATATACCATTTAATTTAAAATTAAGTATATCACAAGTAACAGCTTTAGCAAAACATGGAGGATTTTTAATAACACTTCCAACGTTATTAGCGGCTGCAACTGCAATCGGTTCTCTTGCTGGTGGAGCTAGTGCCATTGCAAAGACTGTTAATGAAAAGAAAGCAATAGATAAACAATTAGAAGAAACTAGAAGGCATAATATTCAAATGGAAAAAGGGAAAGGTCTTTTTTTAAAACCAGCCCCTCGTCAACGAAAACTGGCGAGGGGATGTTTTTAAAACCATACAAAAGATGAATATTCCGATGAAAGCATTGAGTCAATATGATCTTATGAGATATGTTAATGAACTTAAAATTCCAAACTTTAAAGGAATTTATATGAGAGATGCTCTTCCAAAAAAATCTAATAAAAAGGAATGTGGGATCTTAAATTTAGATTCAATTAAAGGTTCAGGAACTCATTGGACGTGTTGGTTTAAGAAATGTAATAATTTATGCTATTATTTCGATTCATTCGGTGTTGAACCTCCAAAAGAATTTGAAAATTATGTTCAATGCGATATTGTCTATTCAACATATCAAATACAGAAATTTAACGATGTGATTTGTGGTCATTTATGTCTAACAGTTCTTTATGCATTAACTGTATTAAATATAAATTTCCATTCTATTCTTTTTTTTCTCTATAATAAATGAGTGTTAACATCTTTGGAAGCGGACCTGAAAGCGTACAAGGTCCTCGAGGATTTCGAGGTCCGCCAGGACCACCAGGACCACAAGGATTGTTTGGAATTGGATTTAAATATTTAGATGAAGAAGGTAATTTTGATATTGAAGATAAAAGGCTAGCAAATGTAGCTTTTCCTCAAGAGAAAAACGATGTTACTACAAAAATTTATACTGATAATTTAGTAAAGGAAATAAGAAGTAAGGTTGATGAAACGTTAAGACGAACAGAAAATATGAGTAAATCAATAACTGAATTACAATCTGAAGATGATCATATTAAAAAATTTGTTGAAGAAATGAAATCTCAACTCTTCGATATACATAACAACGTTTTGACTAAAGAAGGTTTCGAGAGCGCTTTAGCAACGATTAATAAACAGATTTCAACGTTAGATAAAAATAGGAATAATAATTTACAAATATGTGCTTATGAAACAATCATTTTTCAAACTAATTCGAAACTAGAAGCTGGGAAGTTTCCATTCGTTTTAGGGATGAAAGGAGCGGCATCTAAGAAAACTGGTTATGTCATGCCTTATGATGGATTTATCGATACAATCATATTAACCTCGCAAGATATAGATCAGCACGTATCCGTAAAACTACTAATTAATGGAAATGAATTTAAAGATTTAGATATAGATAAATATAAAGATGATTACTATACAATTAATAGAATAAGAAACATACATCTTAACGAAGGTGATATTATAAATTTTCAAGCTGCAAGTGATACAACTAATGAAAAATCTATGCATACTATTCAAGCGTTTCTAAAATACAATTTAGGAAAGAATTCCGAAGAAAATATGTTAAGAGATGAAGAAGTTGAATTTGATGAAAGTGATAATAAAGATGATAAAAATGTTTATACTGTAACAGATGGTTTTGGAATGGAGGAAGAAGAAGAAAAGGATGATAAAAAAATTAATGATGGTGATATGGGATTAATTAAACATAATGAAAAAGAAAAAAATGAGGATGAACTTGTTCTCAAAGAAAATCATAACAATATTGAAGAAAATATAGATATCAAAAATATTATAATTAACGATAACTTTGATGGCTTTGGTGGCTTTGATGATTTTGATAACAAAAATATTATAATTAACGATAACTTTGATGGCTTTGGTGATTTGATGACTTTGATAACAAAAATATTATAATTAACGATAACTTTGATGGCTTTGGTGGCTTTGATGACTTTGATAACAAAAATATTATAATTAACGATAACTTTAACTTTGATGGCTTTGATAACTTTGATGCTGAAAATTGGATGAACACATAGAGATAATGTCTTTTAAACAAAACTTTTTTTCTCTATAATAAATAGATGGAAAACAAATCAGAACTATTAAAAATTTTGAACTATTCAACTGATTATGTACAGACTACAAAATTATCTAATTTAATGAAAGAAGTGACTTACAAAGTTATTGAACTTAGAAAAATAAATACAAAATATGGTCCCGCAATATTTGCAATTCTACGTGTAGGAGAGGATGAAGTAACACATGTGTTCCTTCCAAGAAGATATGTTAATCTCTTGAATGATAAGGAAATTAAATTTTTAAATGAAAGCGATCTTAAAATGCAATATATTGGTGGAGATTATCATCAAATTAATTTTTCATAAACTTTTTTTTCTCTATAATAAATGAACGCTTTACAAAATCATCTTTCAAAAATTAATGAGGAATATACTGAAAGAATGAAAGAACTCTTAGATTTAGAAACCTTTACAAGTAATCATATCGAAGAATTAAAAGATCTTTTTAGAAAAATTAATGACTATATAGATATTCAAAAAGGAATAATTAAGCTAGCTGATATTTCGATTAAAGGACTAAATTTTGAAAATGATGATGATTCAGATGATGATGATTCAGATGATGATTCAGATGATGATTCAGATGATGGAAAAATAAAAGATATGAATTACTGTGAAGATATTTATGAGCAACATTTGACTCAAATTAGAGAAGAGGTTGCTCATATTAAAAATTTTAAAATTCATGAACAAAGTAATAAACATAAAGTAAATGTAGATACTGATAGAATTAAAGAACTCCTAGATGTAAAATTTTTCAATAAAGAAAATATTGAAGAATTTGAAAATCATTTAAAAACCTTGATCGGTTATATATCCTTAGTAAAATATTTTCTGAATTTTAAGTAAAAAGGAAAAAATTATATTTAAAATTTTAAATATAATACTCATATCCTTTTTACTTAATTAAATCCCATTTGTTAATCTCACATATTTTCTTCCACATTTGATTATACTTATTTAACGTAATTTCTCTTTTATTAGAAACTTTCTGAAAATCTGATATATTACATTTGACACCACATAATTGTAGCAATTTAAATAATTTAAAGTGAACATTTAAAGAATTCTTTCTCTTTGAACATTTTACATCCAGATATGCTCGTTCAAATTCATCATTGAGATTTAATATTTTATCATAATTGTTCTTTATCTCTTTATTGTTTTTATAATATTTATCAATAACTTTCTCTAAATAAATTCTTGATGAATATCTTAATGGTTTATTATAATTATTTTGTGTATATTGCGAATAAGAAGCTTCATAATAATACTTAGAATTATTAAGATTTTTTAAAAAATTACATGATTTACAATGTTCGTTAGTTTCATGTTTATGTAAAGAACATACTATTTCCATATTTATTATAGATTTTTTTATTATAACTCAATTTTTATGTTTTTCTTTCTATAAGATTTTTCCTCAGATGCATCTATCTATATATTGTTTTATTTATCGTTACTAATATTAATTTTACAAAATATTTTATAAAGACAAAAAATATAGATCTTAAAATTTTCTGTACAATTGATTTTATAAACTTTTCTGTAAAATGTATATGCAGCAGAGCAAACCCGGAGCGAGCGAAGCGAGCAAGTTCCAGTACTTTTGTGACCGAAATGGACAAATGGTCTGGTAGCCCCGTTTTACATACTACTTATATATATATATATATATATATATATATATATATATATATATATATATATATATATATATATATATATATATATATATATATATATATATATATATATATATATATATATATATATATATATATATATATATATATATATATATATATATATATATATATATATATATATATATATATATATATATATATATATATATATATATATATATATATATATATATATATATATATATATATATATATATATATATATATATATATATATATATATATATATATATATATATATATATATATATATATATATATATATATATATATATATATATATATATATATATATATATATATATATATATATATATATATATATATATATATATATATATATATATATATATAATATATATATATATATATATATATATATATATATATATATATATATATATATATATATATATATATATATATATATATATATATATATATATATATATATATATATATATATATATATATATATATATATATATATATATATATATATATATATATATATATATATATATATATATATATATATATATATATATATATATATATATATATATATATATATATATATATATATATATATATATATATATATATATATATATATATATATATATATATATATATATATATATATGTAGTAGGGCACTCAAACTGAAGGGCGGCACTGAGGAGAAAGTGAGGATAAAAGAGTGCCAAGTGAGGGGAAACCGTAGTCTTTTATGAGGTGTTTTTTGGGGGTGGAGTCCCCTTTTCATGATTTTTTGTGAGGTATTTTAATTCGATTAATCGGATAATCGGTAGATTAATCGGATAATCCGATAATTTATCCCAGCCCCTTTTTGACGCTTAACACTTTAATCCTCGCCCCTTTTCCTTTTGTACATGCCGCCAGCCACGTGCCAAGCCTCATGTGCTAGTGCAAGAGCCGAACTCATGCCCTTTCCTGAGTGCCATTCCTAGCTTTTTCTAGCAATTTCTAGAACTCTCTAGCACTTGGCACTCATGCTAGACTACGCCCTTTTGTT
This sequence comes from Armadillidium nasatum, assembly GCA_009176605.1. Lineage (NCBI taxonomy): Eukaryota > Metazoa > Arthropoda > Malacostraca > Isopoda > Armadillidiidae > Armadillidium > Armadillidium nasatum. Next base: position 5,875 of record SEYY01025088.1, read on the forward strand.
CTGATTGGAGTGCCAGTTGGCACTGAGGGTAACTGCAGTTGGCACTAAGGGGAATGTCAATGCCAGTTCGCACTCATGGTAGTATCAGTGCCAGTTGGCACCGAGGAAGTGCCTGTCCAGTTGGCACCGAAGGTAAGGCATCATCCGACGACATCCAGCAGTATCCAGCTACATCCATGGACCAATCAGGATACAGGCACTCGGTGATGACATCATCTGCGCATGCGCACACTCCTTACCCTATGACGTCATTGCACGGGGCTATTTTGAGACTATGACGTCATCCGACCGCCATTTTTTCTTCATCACATGGTTTTTATTTCCGTAGATTTTTCTCTTGATTTCTTTCCGCCATTTTGATCACGTGGTTTCGGCTATCTTGAATTTGATTTTGAATTTTCCCGCCATTTGTTCTTGACCGCATCTATTGAGTGAAAATGAAACTTCCTTCGAAATTTACAGAAAGAACAATTACATTACAATTATGGTTATTACGTATTTCAGTTTTTTCTTGTATTTGACTCTCAGGTCCATAGCCGTGGGTGGGAGCTCTTTCGAGTGCGCGGGCGGCACGGCGGACGCGGAATAATCGAGGGGCGCGACCGCATGTGTAAGCACTCATCACGTGACATTTTATTTTTTAGAGGGAATATTTTCCACTTTCAAATATTATAACGTCATGATCATATTTTTTATGACGTCATACTTTTCCTTTAATTAATCACTCGGTAAGAGGAGAATGCCAGTGTCAGCGAAGCTGGCACTGAGGGTAAGACAACATACGATGCCTCATTGGCTACATTCGGATACAGCTGTGAGCCAATCAGGATGTAGGCACTGTCGGTGATGACGTCACATACGCATCCGTAAACATACACACACACCTTACCTTGTGACGTCATGCTAGCTTTTTCCTAACACTTTCTAACATTTTTTCTAGCACTTTCTAGTACGTGGTATCCATGCTAGGCGATGTAACTCACACGGTAAGAGGGGAATGCCCGTGTCAGAGAAGCTGGCACTGAGGGTAAGACAAAATATGATGTCTCATTGGCTACATCCGGATACATCTGTGAGCCAATCAGGATGTAGGCACTGTCGGTGATGACGTCACCTACGAATGCGCAAACACACACACACACACACTATCACACACTATCACACACACCATATACTGTGACGTCATGACATGGGCAATCATAAGACTATGACTAAAAAAAAATTTTCCTTATGACATCATCAATATCACGTGACTTTGAATTCTCAGACGGACGCCCGGAATAATGCAATGAGGCGCGCGAACGCATGCATAAACATTCATGACGTCATCATCACTTTACATTTTTATTTTTAGAGGGAATATTTATCACTTTCAAATATTATGACGTCTGGACCCTATTTTTGTGTGACTTCATACTTTTTCTTTATTTATTAGCATTCAAGTCCTGACTTTTTTATTTAACTTAATCAAACATCTTTGTATTTTTATTTATTTTTATTTTCATTTGCATCTATTTTTCTATTTTTCAATTTTTTTTATTTTTTAATTTTCTTTTACTTTTTTTCATTTTTAAATAAATTATTCCTTATTTCTATTTTTATTTTTATTTTTATTTTGTTTTTTTTTATTTTTTTATTTTTTATTTTTTTTATTTTTTCCTTCTTTTATTTTGTTTTTTATTTTTTCTATTTTAATTTTTATTTCTTATTTTTATTTTCATTTTTCCTTTTTAAATAAATTATTTCTTATTTCTGTTATAATTTTTTATTTTTATTTTGTTTTGTTTTTATTTTTTATTTTTTATTTTTTTATTTTTTATTTTTTTTATTTTTTCTATTTGTATTTTTATTTCTTATTTTTCTTTTCATTTTTCCTTTTTAAATAAATTATTTTTTATTTCTATTTTTATTTTTTTTATTTTTCCTTTTTAAATAAATTATTTTTTATTTCTATTTTTATTTTTTTTATTTTTCCTTTTTATTTTTAAATAAATTATTTTTTATTTCTATTTAATTTTTTTAATTTTTAGTTTTTCTTTTATTGCTTTTATTTTTACTTTTTACTTTTTAAAATAATTTTTATTTTTTTTTTTATTTTTTAAAAAAAGTAAATTATTTTCTATTTTTATTTTTCTTTAATTTTGTTTTTATTTTTTATTTATTTTTATTTTTTTTCCTTTTTATTTTTAAATAAATTATCTTTTATTTCTATTTTTTTTTAATTTTTGTTTTTATTTTTTCTTTCATTTTGTTTTTATTTTCTATTTTGATTTTTATTTTTATTTTTTTTTTCCTTTTTATCTCACATAAACACATGCGCAAGTACATACATTCATAGTATAAGAGGGGAGGCTCATGAACCTATGTGTGGGGATCAGGTGGGGATCAGCCCTCTCGGTGGGTGGGGTAGAGGTGAGGAGGTGCCGAGAGAGCGATCCCCTCAACCTGATCCCCTCACATAGGCCAATGAGTCTCCTCCGGCGAATGCTTACCATCGTAAGATTTTGCATACACGTACACATACGCCTTAGTCTCTTTTTTTCTCTTCTGCATCCTCCTATGAAACCCCACTTGTTCTCACCTAAATACAACTATGTTGCTTCGGTAGTCGAATGATTAATTGATAATGTTGCTTTAAGATGGTGTCTTACTCTCCTATTCGTTGGAAACGTCTAAAATCTCTGTATGATGGTTCAAAGATGTTATCTATGTGCGTTCCTGAGTCCATAGAGTGAGAAATATACATAAATACCTTCTTTTGACATAAGATTGAAACCGAGTGATGAAGATGTCAGAAACACGTGTAAAGAAAATTAAGATGGTAGATGGAAGACATCGTAGTGTTTTTATACACGTGTGTGTGTGGGTACGCGCACGTATAAGGAGTAGAAGAGTTCTTATGTGCTTTTACATGAATCAGTGTGTTAGTCTTAAAATATCGAAAAATTTATAATAAATAAATTTGTTTTATAATAAGATTTTGCATTTTTTAAAAAGATATAATAATTTATTGAAAATAAATTTTTAAGTTATATCTTAAAACAAATATAAAGATTGAAAAAGAAATAAAAGCTATAGCTTGAAAGAAATATTAAAAATGTAATGTGTAATAAGTTTTAAAATAATTTTAAAAAGTCATTTCTTGAAAAGAAATATAGAAAAATGTAATATTGAATAAGGTTAAAATAATAGCTTGAAGAAAAACGGAATAAATGTCCAAGAACATGTGTATTGCATTAAAAAAAATATAATCTTCAAATGAAGATAATATGCTGTCAAACATTTAAAAGCAAGTGCAAGAGCCATAAGTTCAAGGCAAGGAATACTAAGCTCCTTTAAATGGGCCATTTTGGCTTTAGAAAAAATTAAATCAGATGAGCCATCACAACAAGCATACATAGCAAACCCATAAGATGTTTTGGAACTATAGCAAAAAATATGAACACCATATTCTTTGTCTTTTTGAGTACCATTCTTTTAAATGACATCTTATAAGCCTCATTAAGAGAAGCAGCCACTCTTTTCCACTCATCAATAACCTCAGCTCTCAAAACAGTATCCCAATCAACTTTAGGAGTCAAGCTCCATATATAGCGCATCAATATTTTACCACCAATGGTAGGAGGCAGCACAAGGCCTACAGGGTCAAAACCAGAGGAAATAGCAGATAAAATAAGTATTTTTGTGTTAGCCCTAACATCACATACAACTTTTGCAACACTTATGGTGTCATTTTCTAAATGATATTGATAGCCTAGTTCCTTTTCTTCTGGACAAACACGATCAGCTAATCTGCCATCCACTGCAAATTTAAAATTTGATTCAGGCAAGTTAGAATACCAACTTCTTAGAAAAATGGAAGCTTCATTCATCCTCACACACGCTTCTTTATAAACATACTCTAATTCCTCACCGTCATTAGTGCTATAAAAGAAATTATCTACATAAAAATTTTAAGCTAACAGCTTTGAGGACAAATTATTGGGAAATTTAGAGGCACGGAAACGTTTGACATAATGCAAAATAAATGGGCTACTGACAAACCCGAAAACTAAAGAAGTGTAACTATAAGTAACAATTTTACCATTCTTTACACACACACACACACACAAAAAAAAAACTATTCTTATCCTCTTCAGTCAGTAATTTAATAGCAAGAAAAGCTTGCTTAATATCAGCAAGTACAATATATTTGTTGCATCTAAACTTTAAAAGCAATTGCAATAGAGAGGACATGAGGTCAATGCCTAGGTAAGCAGCTTCATTAAGGGAAGGCAAGTTTTTGTGTGTTTTTAATGAACAATTAAAAATTGCGCGAATTTTTGTAGTAACCTGAGCCTCCATTTTAATAACTGGGTTATTAAAATGGAGAAGGGTTTACATCCACCTTTTCAATAATACCATCAGCTAAATGCTGTTCAAAAACTCTTTTGTACTATTCAAATAAATTTTAAGAATGCTAATTAGTAACAAATCTATGAAAAACTTTACGGGCAACAATAAAGTTGGAAGGAGCTTTGTCAACATTTTCCATCCAAAGAAGTTTTACATAATAATATTTATCTTTAAAAAAAATATTTATACATAAAAGAAAGAAAAAAGAAACAAAGAACGTTAAAATATTTTTTTCCTTTTTTTATATTAAAAATGCATATTTATATAAATTTATATTTTTATCTTTTATTTTTTGTTGGCCATTGTAATTACGCTATGATACATTTTTTTTTTAAATAAAATTTGATTTATAAATCTAATTTAATATCAAATACATATTTGAATTAAAAAATTAAAAATATAGCTAAATCTTTTTTTAGCTACCTTGTCCCTTTTGCATTACTCAAAAAATACTTTGAACTATTTTTCCAACCACTCCCAAAAAAACTAACTGCTTACTAGGAGAGCTTCACCAGCTCTCGGAGCGTGCGGATCGCTCGCTCTGAATCTGGTGATGGCCTGAAGGGCAGTTTTTTGTTTGCCTGGAGGGACGGCATATGCCCTCGTTGGTGAGGTCCGCTCTCAGAAACAAAACAAAAAAAAACTTTCTTACTAAAGCAAAAAAGAAGGTGTGGTTTTTGTTCCTGCACAAAAAATTTTTGGGCTTTCTAGCTCAGACCACATATTATATCTATGGAGCAAAAACCCCCATGTCTTATCTTCTGCCATAATTTGGCATTTTTATATTAATCTAAAAGATAAACAACAGTGGCCCCTGAAAAATAAAAAGTATTTTATACTTTTTTCTAATTTTTTTATTTTATTTTTGAGCAAAAAGCCTCCTAAAATAACTCAAAGAACAAGAGGCCAAAACCAAATACAAGGAAGAACACCAACAGCAAAAATTATTTGGATCTACAATGCTCTCAACAAAAGGGTGAGTAAAAATTTAATCTAGTTTTTAGCTGATGGAACTAGAAGAATTTACTTTTTTATATTCTGTTTGTAATATATGAGTAAAAAAGAAGGTAACCCAAATTATATATTTTTTTTACAATTTAATTAACAATATATTTTAAAATTGGATTATTAAATCGTTTTATTTTATGAGTCAAGGCAAAAAACTAGTCTATAATATTTCTTTCAGACCTGACTCAACCATTTTAGATTGTAGAATATACAGAAAACGAAGAAGCTTCAGTAGTAGAAGTAGAAGAATACTCCCCAATATTGCCCCTATATATTTTTCTTTCATTTTTTTACTTTTAGTAATGTATAAAGTTCCCACTTTTTCATTATTATTATTATTTTTTTTTTTTTTTTTTTTTGTACATCTTTTTAAGTAAAGAAAAAAAATTAATTGAGTATTAAATCCTTCTATTTTTTGTTCTTAAAATAAATTTGAAGTTTCATACTTCAAATTGATGATATAATTCTTTGGCAAATATTTTAAATTTAAAATCTGCTTAGCTACTTTAGAGCCATATTAACTAAACTCAGAACCAGTATCAACTAGCGCTAATACTTTACATTGTTTACCTCTTTGATGCAAAGTAATTTCTACAAAAGGAAGAAGATAGTTTTGTTCCCCATTACTATAGTTAATACAAACAGGGATGGGCAAAATCACTAAATTTAGGGATTTTGAAAATCAAAATCAAAATCACCACAAAACAGTGATTTTAAAATCGAACTCAAAATCCTTCAAAAATGGTGATTTGGAAAATCAAAATCAAAATCAAAATCACCTTGAAAATCAAAATCACTTTCAGAAAATATTATAGTGCACTGCAACACTTAAAGAAAAAGAAGCAATAGTAATAGTAGTAGCAGTTGAAGAAGAAGTAGAGGATGTAGAAGAAGTAGGGGAAATAGAAGAAGTAAAAGTAATAGTATTAGTAGTAGAAGAAAAGGATTCTAGTAGGAGAAGAAGAGGAAGAAAATTCTAGAATTATTATTATTAATAATTCCAGAAATAATAGTAATAGTAATCAATAATACCAATTCTAGAACCATTATATTAATAATAATAATAAAAATAATAATAATAATAATAATAATAATAATAATAATAATAATAATAATAATAATAATAATAATAATAATAATAATAATAATAATAATAATAATAATAATGAAGAAGAAGAAGAAGAAGAAGAAGAAGAAGAAGAAGAAGAAGAAGAAGAAGAAGAAGAAGAACTACAGAACACTGACTACCAAAGACTTTACAGTCCACTCAAGGCTAGTCTGTTAAATAATCACTATTGAACTATACGCTCATAGACCAATTTGTTTAAAATGTACATCCAATTTCTTCTTGAATGATTCGATGTTGTCGCTGTTTACTATTTGATGAGAAAGGCTATTCCATTTTTCAATCACATCGTACGTAAAAAAATTTGCTATGTTTGTTTGAAATCGCTTGTGAGATAGCTTTTGTCCGTTGCTACGTGTTAGGTTATTCAAGTCGTACCGAAAGTATTGCTTATAATCAACGTTGTCAAATTTATTTACAATTTTAAATACTTCTATTAATTTTCCTCTCAATCTTCTTGTTTCTAGAGAATGTTTATCCAGTTCTCGTAACCGTTGCACATATGATTTACCTCTCAGTTCTGGTATTAATTTAGTTGCCCTTTTTTGAATACTTTCGATTTTATCTATGTCCTTTTTGAGATATGGACTCCAAAACTGTACCACGTATTCCAGATTAGGTCTAACTAACGATTTATAAAGAGGAAGTATTATATTTTTAGATTTATATTCAAAATTTCTTGCAATGAAACCTAAAGCTTTATTAGCCTTCTTAACAGAATCAGCACATTGTTTTGCAAATTTTAAATCCTTACTGATTAATTAAAACTCCAAGATCCTTTTCCTCATCGACAACTTTGATATCTGAGTCACCTATAACATAATTATATTCGATATTCCTGCTACCGAAATGTAAAACCTTACATTTATCAATATTAAATTTCATTTGCCATGTTTCTGACCAATTAACTATTTTATTCAAATCACTTTGGAGTACTTGATAATCTTTCTCGCAAGTTATACGATTTCCAATTTTTGTATCGTCTGCAAATTTCGAAATATTACTTAATACATTTTCATCCATGTCATTTACATATACAATAAAGAGTATTGGGCCCAGGACAGATCCTTGAGGCACACCACTTATAACATTCACCCATTCTGAACATGTGCCATTAATTACGACAAGTTGACGTCGATCCAATAACCAATTTTTAATCCAATTTAAAAGTTTTCCTCGAATTCCATGAGCCCTAAGTTTTTCCAATAATCTTTGATGAGGCACATTTTCAATGCTTTTTGAAAGTCTAAGTAAAGGACATCATAAGACTTGTGGTTATCTACATTGTTAATAACTTCATTAAAAATTTTTAGTAAATTTGTTAAGCATGATCTATATTTTCTGAAGCCATGTTGAGAATTATTGAGCAACTCGTGATCTTCAAGATGTGCAACTAATCTACTCACTAATATTGCCTCAAAAATTTTGCCAACAATAGAAGTTAAACTAATTGGTCTGTAGTTATTAGGAAGCTTACGATCACCTTTTTTAAAAATAAGAGTTATATTAGCAAGTTTGAAATCATGCGGAAATATCCCCTGTTGTAGAGATTCGTTAAAGAGCTTAGTCAAAGGTTTTACTAATATATCTTTCAAGCTTTTAAGATGTACCGGGTAGAAGCCATCTGGTCCACGGGATTTATTTATTAATAATTTTTCAATTTGGAATGCAACTTCCTCTTCAAAAATTTCAAATGTATCTAGAATATTGTCTATATAAAAATCTTTTATATCTTACATGCTAGGAACATTATCTAGGTTTTCTTTCGTAAAAATTGAAGGAAAATAATTATTTAAAACGTTTGCCACATCAACATTGTTTGATTTTAGATTTCCGTTATTGTCCAAAACTGGTCCAATTGATTCTTTAATAGAACTTTTATTATTTACATAGTTGTAAAACCTCTTGGGATTATTTTTACTTTCTCGAGCAATAATAATTTCGAAATTTCTTTTAAAATATCTGATTAATCTTTTGCAGTTTCGACGCCAAGCTATGTAAATGTTATTATTTTCTACAGTAGGAGAAGATTTCCAAAGTTTATAAGCTCTGTTTCTATTACCTAAAGAATCCCAAATTTCATTGTTCTACCATCTTGCTTTCGAATTTGTAAAAGTTCGCTTCATTTTATATGGGACAAAAACTTCTTCTTTTTCATTAAATATTTGTAGAAAAGTATTCCACATTATATTAACATTTCCTAATAATATTTCATCCCAATTGTAGAAAGATAAACTATCTTTAAAACCATTAAAATTCGCATTTTTAAAATCTGAAATTTTCAAATGATTGTTATATATTTTGTTTTCAACATTAATAATGACTTTTTCCATGTTGTGATCTCTTTTTCCAATAGGTTCAATAACCTCAAATCTTTTTACCAAATTTAAATGACTAACTATTAACAGGTCTAAAATATTATTCCCTCTCGTTGGGCAGTCGTTTATTTGAAACAGAAAACTATCTCCTAAAAATTTTAGTAATCGCTTACCTTCCGCATCTGCATCAAGTAAATCATAGTTGATATCTGGGCAGTTAAAGTAACCAAAAATTATTCTATATTCTTCTGAAATTCTGCTTAATTCGGTATACAGAAG
>SEYY01025089.1:0-2500 GCA_009176605.1 Armadillidium nasatum
TTTTAATTTTGTTTTTTTATTTTTTTTTTTTCTTCACTTTAAAAAAAAAATTATTTGTTCATTTTTATTTTTTTTTAATTATATATATATATATATATTATATATATATATATATTATATATATATATATATATATATATATATATATATATATATATATATATATATATATAATATATTTCAGTGATGGGCGAATCTGAATCCGGATTCGTAGTTTTTTTTCGGGGATTCGAATTCGGATTCTAGAATTACCAATTTGACTGTATTCGGATTCGAAGGTCTTGGTTTCGTATTCAAGAAATTCAAAAATTAGCTGTATTCGAATTCAAGAAATTCAAAACTCATCTGGATTCGGATTCGAATCCTTTCATTTTTGGTAACATCATAATTTGAGTAACTTTTTTACCCTACTGATAAAAATTTTTCCTCTTACCAAAAAATCTATTATAACTTTTGTAAATCTACCTTTCCGGTTTTATTCGCTCTGACAGTACTGTAACTAACCCTCCTTTTTGAAAAGGCTAATCTCTTCAACTAATTTCCCCCTGGACGATTCTATCATCCCTCGTCTTCCTCCTCCTCTCGGGTGTTCTATGTTTCAACCTGTAATCACATGATCGGGTGCATGAGATTCTGAGAACTATGGATGGCATTCGTCCTCGAATTTTGATGGTGTGAGGGTTTGAGCTAGAGGCTTTCCTTGTTCCATTCTACTCTCTATTCCTTAATACTTATACTTTCGCTCTGTGCTGGAAGCGCGCATATGTTCAGACTATTACAAAGAAAATATAGCCGTTCTAATCCTTCTAACTATCGTCCTACAGCTCTCACTTGCTTTCTGTCTAAAATCTTTGAAACTGTCATCAACTTTCATTTCCCGGATTATCTGGAAACTTAATCCCTTCTCTCAGATCATCTGTATGGCTTTCGACGCTCGAGGTCGCTTGTTGACATACTCTCCTATCTCATTATTTTATGATATTCTCTTTTAGGGATCTCGTTTGAGATATTCAAAGCTTTTGACAATTTATGGCAAGTGTCACTACTCTCTAAGTTCCCTTCGTTTGAATTTCTTCCTTCTCTTTACTTAATCATGTTTAGCTTTCTCTCAGATTGTCCTATATCAGCATTTGTTGCTGAAGCGACCCCTTTCTCTTTTCCTGTTAATTGTGTAAGGGATTCTCTACTAGTGTTTAATGTCTTTTCTCTGACTCTTGGTACTCTGCTTTATGGCGTTTCTGTGAATCTTTTGCTGTGGCACTAGACATATCAAAAAGGCTTCAATAGAACTTGACACAAAGCTCTGATTTCTAAACCTCTTTCTTTCGGTATCTGTCCTCCTCTCTGTGGCCGTATTCTATAACAGTTCATCCTTTAAGTTTGTTAATAGTGGTGTTCCTCAGATATCTGTTCTATTACCAAATTATTTTTTGTTTTCCATTAGTACTTTCTCTCTTTTACTTCATTACTAATCCACTCTTAAGCCGATAACTATACCCACCATTAATCCTTTCATTTTGAAGTCTATCCCACTCACCAGTAATTAATTATCGCTAGGAGGGTAGCCCTGGAGAAACTAACCTCTAAATCTTTCTTGAATTTCAATATAGAGCAGAGAAAACAAAGTTGTTTTCAGTACCTCAAAAACTCAGTTCGTCCATCTTTCTACTCGACATAATATTCCACACAACTATGACATCTTCGGAAACACACAACTCAAACCTTTGTCTGTCCTATATATTCTCGGAAACTTTATTGGAAGGATCGCATTATTTTTCTTTCTAAATAAGCTTCTAAGAGAATGGTTGCTCTGAGGTGATTTTGAAATTTCTTCGCTCCACTCCAGTTGCTTGTTCTTTATAGAGGGTTATTCATTCGTGTATTTCATTCACGGAGCTCTCCTTGAAAAGGAGGAATGTTGGGATTTTCGTCTTGTCACCCATTTTGCTCTTGGTAAACTTTCTCGGTATCTTTTTCTGTTGGTGAGTCAACCTCACGTTTTTCTACGCAGTCTCATTCTTCTTTTTCTAATTCACTGACATTAGACTTAATCTCTATGTTCAGTCTTACATGAATTCCGCTTGTAAAATCTGAAACTCATTCCCTTTATCAATTTTCCCAACTTCCTTGAATTAACATTTCACACTTTCAAATGCCAAGTTTCGAGGTATGTTGGTTTTCAATTTGACCCGTCCGGAGAATTTCCCAACTCTGGTAGTGATTGGTAGGTCTTTGGGCTTCTCCAAATGGATATATATTATATATATATATATATATATATATATATATATATATATATATATATATATATATATATATATATATATATATATATATATATATATATATATATATATTTTTTTATATATAATGTGTGTGTGTGTGTGGTGTGTGTGTTTTATCTATCTATATCTATCTAATCTATCTCTATATTATATATATATATATATATATATATATATATATATATATATATATATATATATATATATATATATCA